>JAVTVY010018799.1:0-75983 GCA_036873755.1 Hanleya hanleyi | reverse complement strand
GGTGACTGTGACCTTGTAATGCCGTTACAACTTTGGCACCATTTACATTAGAAATCATCATTTGGTTTGTCATTGGCCGAAGATCCAATTCGGATGGAACCGTTGTTTGCTTCTGTGGAGCGATGACTGGTACAGGGATGTTTTTCATGGTGTTTCGGATTGTTGTTTCTACAATGCTCTCGATGGCGGAGATTGGAATGCTAGATCCAGCATAGCTATCTGTTGTAGAGACAGCTGATTTAGTGACTGTTGATGTAGGTTTGCTTTTCTTAGGCTTTGAAGGTGTCGAAATCGAGCTTAACGGATGTGCTACAGAATTTCCAAGTAACTCAAATACTTCTTCATCAGCTGGATGTAGGTCGATGCTGATTGCCTCACTGGTTGTGTTTGTTGATGTGGAGTTTTCATTTGTAGAGGGATTTGTATCCAAAATTATACTGTTGGGATTCGTTTCATCTGTAATTGAGTTGACGGCGTGACGTAATTCGATGATCTCGTTCACCTGATGAAAGACGTTTGGATAGTCCTTGAATACATTCAGCACTTCTGCCATGTTTACCTTAGTTGAGACGTCGTCTGGCTTCTTACTGGAAGGTTCTGGAGTGTTGAAAGATTTGTTCTGTATTGGAGCTTCTTTACTTCCATAGAACTTGAGAGAATCTTCTTTGTTTAACTACCTCGAGTCATCTGGTTTTAGAACATAAGGAACCTTCTTTCCTTTCACTTTATCCATTTCTCCAGTTCCTGGATGTTTGTTCTCTAAGTGTTCCTTCATTTCCTCCTTCCTCAGACAAATCCGATTACAAAGGTAACAGGCAAAAGGAACGTCTTCACGTGGTAAGTGGTTAGTTACGACGTGGCGGCACATCTGAACTTTGTCACCGATATAAATACACTGGTTGCACCCATAAGCGGATCCTCTCTTCTCAAATGACTTTAATGCTTTTTCAGACATTTTCCGTAGGTAGGTATATCATCTGGTGAATCTGAATAGGGGGTACCAAATGTTACCTCAGCTGGGAGTCTAACCTCTCGACCAAGCATGAGTAAATTTAGGGTTAATCCAGTTCCATCGTGAGGGGTGGCCCTATATGCAGCGGCCAAACACCCTAAGTTTAAATCCCAGTTTTCTTGTTCACCTTTGAGGTATGCTCGAATCATAGGCACGAGTGTACGGTTAAACCTTTCAACTTTACCATTACACTGTGGATGCCTAGGTGTAGTTCGAGTTTTCCGTATCTCCAGTAATTTACATAGTTCTGTGAATACATCGCTTGTATAATTCGATCCTTGATCACTGTGCAGATCAAGTGGACAGCCGAATCTACTTATGACTTCATTCACAATTACATGAGCACATGTAACTGCTGACTGATCAGGTACAGGGAAAATTTCCACCCAATTAGTGAAATAGTCGGTTACTATTAGGATGTATTTGTTCCCTCTTTCCGTTTCTGTGAAAGGTCCTAAAATATCCGTTGCTAGGCGATCTAGAGGAGCTCCTACTCGCATATCGCCAAGTGGTGCGCTGGGAGAATGTGTTGGAGCTTTATTAGCTGCACAGGTATCACATTTTCGTATCCACTTATCCACATCTTCTCTAAGTTTCAACCAATAAAATCTCTGTAAAACTTTTTCACGAGTTTTCCTTCGTCCCAAATGTCCTGAGATGACGGAATTGTGCATTTGTGTTAGCACATGTTCTCTCAGACTGTGAGGAATTAAATACTGCCAGTGACTTCCTGTTGCATCTTTACGAGTGAACCTTTTGAACAAGACCCTGTCTTTAACTTCAAGGCTGTCCCAACAGTTGGCATAGCACCTAGTGGCAGGACTTGAAGAACACACTTCAGATCCAGAGGGACGTTCACCACCCTCAAACCACTTCAACACTGTCCCAATGTCTGAATAATCTAACTGCTTTTTACGTAAGGTTGACATTGCATAACCTTGCATCTAGGGTGTTTCGCCAGCTTTACGATTTACTGCTGAAGGATCTGAGCCTTTACTGTGCTCAGTAAGGTAAGTGCCGGTGCTAGGGGCCGTGCGGTCATATCATCCAAGTTGCCACATGAACAGGTACAATAAAAGCGTACCTGAGATACAACACATATCACGAATCGTTAGATACTTGGCATGTGCTTTAGAATAGGTTACCCAGAAGACTATTCTGTGAAGTCATGTGACGCAGTCAGTATGTCGGCACCTCTTCGCACTTCCCTTATATGTGTTGTAATTCAACGAATGTTTGCTGCTATCAGGTGGTTTTTCCGTGCTATTCTTAATCACCTTGACCTCTAGGTTCCGACATGACTGGTCACCGCCATATATCATGTGCCCAATCTCAAGGTCTTCCATGGTAATCATGCCAAGAAATAATAGCACAAACCACTTGGTTGCTGTAAGTACATTTTTGTCATTCTTTGTAGAAAGTTAACAGAATTGGCATCTGCAGGCAATTTTTCTGGTGAGTTTACTCTCCGTATCTCATTTTGAGTATTGGAATTCTCTGCCAGAGTACTCTGCATTTCCACGCCTCTTTTCTGACACTTTGTACAAGGTCCACATTTCAAAATCCCATCTTGAAATGTATCGTCATTAACAGGATTGGGATATCGAGACATAGCATCGGCATTCTGATGCCGATTTCCGGGTCTATGTTCGATGTCAAAATTGAACGCTGACAGCGTTTCAATCCATCTTGCAATTCTGTTTTTCGGTTCCTTAAGGCTAAATAACCACTTCAAGGCAGCGTGATCTGTTCTTACGAGAAACTTCCTTCCCAGAAGATAGTGACGGAAACACTCTGTGAAATATTTCACAGCTAGTAGTTCTCGATCTGTCACACAGTAGTTTCGTTCTGCTTTATTCAAGGTACGACTAGCATATGATATAACTCGCTCTCTGCCATCCTGGATTTGAGACAACACGGATCCTATACTGACGTCACAAGCATCAGTATCTAAGATAAACTGACAATCATCTTTTGGGTATCCCATGATGTTCGAGCCAGTTAATGTTGTTTTCAACCATTTAAATGCCTCCTCGCATTTAGAAGTCCATTGCAAGGATTTTTCTTTTTTTGTCAATTCAGTCAAAGGATGTACCATCTTTGAAAAGTCTCGTATCCACCGACGATAATAACTTCCTAGTCCCAGTATACCCCTAACTTGGGTAACATTGGTTGGAGTAGGCCAGTCTATTAACTTTTGCACATTATCAGGATTCGGTTTGACACCTTCACCAGAAACAATGTGGCCAAGGAATTCAACTTCTTTCTTCATCAAATGACATTTTGATGGTTTAAGTTTGAAGTTGGCACGTTTGATTTTCTCTAGAACTTCAAGTAATCTCTGTACGTGTTCTTTGAAAGTGCGACAGAATATTACGTCATCCAGGTAAATGAGACAGGTGACCCATTGTAGTCCAGACAAGGTCAGTTCTATACATCTTTGAAAGGTCGTTGCAAAGCCCAAACGGCATGGTCAAGTGCTCAAATAACCCATATTTTACCACAAATGCAGTCTTAGGTATGTCTTCCTTTTTGATAGGAACTTGGTTGTATGCTGAAGTAAGATCAAGCGTGGAAAACCACGTTGCTCCTTCTATAGCATCAAGACAATCTTGAACTCTGGGTAATGGAAATGCATCTTTCTTCGTTACCGAATTCAATCGTCTGAAGTCACAGCATGGCCTTACTTTACCATTTTTCTTTCGTACCAGCACGATAGGTGAAGCCCATGGTGAAGTTGAGGGTCTAATAGATCCCTGTTTTTGAAGGTTTTCTAAAGCCTTTTTATCTTCACCAATGGCATGTTCCACCAAATGTGTAAGCCCTAAATCGTATTCATCTTTTGAGAAAACGTCTCCATAGTCTTTCAACATGTCTGCAACGGCGTCTTGTTTGCCGGAATCCAACTGATCCACAGTCTCTTCATAGAGATCTGTAAGATGCATTGGAATGTCTGATTTCTTACTCCCAATTCTGGAAGAATCAGACATCTTACGTGCGGTGTTGGATTTGGGATATGTCAGTTGAATTCGACGAATAGAGTCAAAATTATTTTTATCAGACTCATTTTCTGTATCCATTATCACGGAGATATCAGAGCCTACTGATTCTGCAAAGCCAAGACACGTATTGCTCTTGATATCTGTTGGACCATGGAAAGGGTTAATTACCCTGATCATTATATTGGAACTCTCTCCGGGTTTAATGATACATGGTGCAACTAAAAGAGAATATTTCTCCGTAAATTGTGGTGATCCTTCAATCACCATGTCCATTTTGACGTCATTATTCCCATTTATGGTTGCATCAATGATGGCTTCACTCATCCCTGGGATATTAACATCATGAGCCGCAAATACTCTTCTGAGCTTAGGCTGCGGGATCTGTTTAAGGGGTATGACGACCTTATCCAGAATCATTTTCCCTTCACTCAGGAGTATGTCGGCAGGTCCATTTGGCCCTTTTTGAAGAATGTCCGTTCCTAAAAGTATTTCATCTTCAATATCAGCAATGGCCAGTTCCTCTTTTAATTTCAAAGCTCCTAAGAAAACATCAAAGGTAGCTTTACCCCTATATGTCATGGCTCTCCCATCGGCGCAAGAAATTATTTTCTTCCCTGGTTGTTTAATTTCAGGACGCTGAAAATAAGGTATTCTCGATAATACCCTTTCAGACACAATTGTCTTCGTGGCGCCGGTATCTACGGTATAAGTAACTTCTATACCATTCAGAGTTCCCTGGATATATACCCCCTCGTATCTCGGAATTTCCCGTCTGATAGACTGAGAGAAATTTTCCGAAATATTATAAGACATATCCCCCGTTTTGGGGATACCAGCATATTACTTTGGCCACTGACATATGGGACCGACTCCTGGCCTACTGAGGCGATCCCGTGGAGTTTGTTGGCTGATTTGCGTTGCTGTTATTAGCTTGCAAATTCATAGCCATATTTCCATTGGAATTTCCGGAACGAGGAACGAAAGTCTGGGCCCTGATATTTAATGGTCTTCTAAGCTGATTTTGAGTACAATTCCGTGCATAATGCGAACCTCCGCACACAAAACAACCACTAAAATTGGCTGTTTGATATCTCGGATTGTCATTAATTTTCATTGCGAAGTTATCATGCTGCGAAGGATTCCCTTTAGGAAAATTTGATCTGCCGTTGCCATGGCTACCATAAGAACGCTGTTTAATTTTCTGAATGCGCTCTGTTAGAGTTCCCATCATTTCCTTCATTTCGTTTTTCAGACCCTGAATCTGAGTGACTGTTTCTTCTGACTTTGTTTTATTTTGTGGTTTCTTTTTATTACCGGTACCGTTGCCGCATTTTTGTACACTAGATTTCCCATTTTGGAATTTATTTGGAGAGGTTGTGTGTATATTTTCTGTCTGAGTTATAAAACCGTCATCCTGAGTTTTGTCTTTCATGAAGCGTGTAGGTCTCTTTTGACGTTTTTCGGGATCATTTACGTTGCTGCGTCTATTTGTTTCAACGAAGTTTACGACTTCGTAAACTGCTTCGTCAATATCCCGCGGCTCCTTCACGTATTCTACGTGGAAACGTGCGTTTTCATCATAGTGTAAATCTTCCTTCCTGGTTGTATGATCTCTGTTGGCATAAGCCTTATCATACAGTCGTTTAATTCGGCTGCATAATCCTCTACTTTTTCAGCACCCTTTTGATTTCGATTACTGAAAACCGCTCCAAATGTTTTCGGAGTTTCCACTCTCCTAAAACGATGCCCCAATTCATCTACGAGTGAATTGTAGTTTCCTCGAATTGTACGGGATAACTGGCCATAAACAAATTCACCCGCTCTGCCTTGAAGACGTGGTAAAATTTCTGCCAATTTTTCCTCTATTGACCATCCTATTAATTTGGCGACATCTCTGAAGCGATTGAACCAAACTTCCCATTTCTCTGCTCCAGTGAAAGAAGGAAGTTTAGCCCTAGATTGTCTCGACACACCTAGCCATTTACTTTCCAAATTACTCACCGTTGTTTTACTGTCATCAGAGTCATCACTACTAGAGTTACTTTCTGATAGATTTCCAATTTCCCTTCGTTTCGTATGAAAATTTGGTCTCGTTCTATTTCTACTACGTGATTTAGTCCGGGAAACTGGTCTTTCGGTGTTTGTGTGAGAATTAGATAACTCACCTGGACTATTTACTGGGGGTGGACCTACTTCTTTGTGATGTGTTCAAATAGCAGTTATTGCTTCTTTCATAACTCCTTTAATCAAAGAAGCTACTTCCTGCATAGAACCTCGAATTACATCTCCGACAATGTCAGAAATTTCTTTCCGTAAATCTCCGGTAAATTTATTTGCAGGAATTGTGTCCCCAGTCATCATAGTCATCATAGAAACTCTCCTGAAATATTTCTACAAACAGGTAAGTTCAAATACTCTGAATGTTTTCAGGGATAATTGTATTTCAGTATCACATCATGGAAATTCGTTACTCATATCATAACCTTTCCAACTGATTCCTGTATTAAATAAACTGAATCTTTCCCGGATTTCGTTTGTTGTTTTATTGTGTTTTATTCCTGATTCAATCCTCCAACTTGTATATTGTTTGAGTTTCCTTTTATATCTGGCTGGTCCAAGGGAGATTACTCGTGTCGGTAAAATGCAATTTTTACAACCGTCACTTCGTTAAACGACGTCCTTCCATTATGGTTGTTTCAGGAGTAATCGCTTGTGCTTTGTTTATTCAACATGGCAGGGGCTGTGCATTTCATTGTTATTTAATTCACTTTTATACCCTGTTAAATCCAGTTGAAATGATTTCTGGAATTTTATTGAAGGTAAGTATATTTCTGTTGTGCCGTATACAGTGGTCCTACATGTATTTACATGTTAATTTTCTTGTATCATTTTCCCCTTGTACTGGTTCAATCATCTGTGTTATTTGAAATAAATAATACTGGTAAAATCAGACCGTCTCCTGTTTTATTTACGGACAATGCTTAAAACCAGTCTGCATGTTTGGATATACCGTTATGCAAGTATTAGGTCAAACCCTTTCCGCAGTTAAAATGGGAGGTCTTTCCTGTAGAATATTTCGTAGCCTCAGCTCGTTATTTATCCACGGGCAATGCTTAAAGCAATGTTATAATGCTAAGCCCTTCCCGTATCAAAATCGAGGGGATTATGGATCGTTTAGATCAAAAATGAATATCTTCAGTCGTTGCCTCAGCTCGATTAGTCTTATTCACGGGCAATGCCTGGCGATGTTTTCACCATACCCTTCCCGTGTCTAAGATCGAGGGGTTAATATCTTTTACCAGTATTTATATTTCAATCCTTAACTGTTAATCCAAATTTGCTGGCTAAGTTATCAGCATTATTCACTCCAATATGCTGGCTTATGTTATCAGCATTATCCTTCCTAATATTTGACTGGTGCACTCCAACAATTACCTTTTCGGCTGACTCGGCTCGCAACAAGTGACGAGTACACGCAGAACTGCGTATTTATAGGCAGCAGTCACAACAAAAGAGCGCCCTCTAGCGTCGATGAAGTTACCCCGAAACCAGGAATCTCAGGAAAGCTTTACCCTAATTTGCAAGGTTAATCATGCATAAATTTGATTGAGATAAAACAATAATTACTCTAAGAATATTATATAATCGTCAAATATTAACAAATAAGCTTCAAGATGAATCTAAAAGTATTAGATTTTGGTTTGAAGAATATTGTCGCTGACGTCATCAGAACAAACATGGCGGACATCGCGGATAGAGACAGAAGGTTAGCCGATCGCTGATTGGTCAATATTGGGCCTTTCGAGGTTCATGCGTGGTTGTAACTTCCGTATAAACAAATACACGTGCGTGCGACTTGAGATGCCATAGTCACGAAGTCCTGCACCGACTAAAATAGGATATGTGATGTAGAAAGTCTGTTTTAATAATGCTGTGCAATCACGTACAATGATCCAGACTTCTTATTGCTTTCAATTCCTTGATCCTTGAGCTGTACTTATTTTGGATAGGTAGGCCTATGTGTGGTTCAATTTAGGCAATCTAAAATACTGTTTTTGTTATTTTTTTCTAACTGAAATGCATAAAATAAATGAATAATAGCTCAGGTCATCAGCGGACCAAAATGGCCTGGAAAATAAATGGGGCAACTCAATGATAAAATATCGCTTCAACCATAAAGCTGCAAATTATATTTCTGAAATAACTCCGAATGCTGATTGCAAAAGAATACATGTAAATGATTTGCAAAGAATAATTTGGCTTAAGATATACATGGTTCTTTATAGACCCTCACTCTGTTGATCTGAGGAATTGAAACACTAATACTGTGATATAATTTTTCGCGCATTTGCTAAAAAACACCATGTTGCTGTGAGAGACCTGAATATAACTCTGGCTAACAATCAGACACACTAAATGGGTGGACTCAGTATTTTTATGACAGAAGAGAGGATTGTTTGCTTGCATAATTCATCAACTATCAATAAGGGCCATCTATCATGAGATGTAGTAATAGTATTGGTGTCTCTCTCAACAAATCACAGTTACCTGAATATTCACATATTATCATTTGGGTTGTCTTGAAGCAGTTTTGATGCAAATCTAGTGAATATATCTGCTAAAAAAGCATTTTGGGAATTGGGAATTTCTTGAACTTTGTCAGCGAAATTTTTCATCAAAATTTACAACTAAAAAATGCCAAAAAATTCTTAGAGTTTAAAATGTTCTAAGATATGTTTGTATTGAAACTGATTTACCAGAATTGCAGTAATATTGCATCAAGAAAACCTAAATTATATGAGTATGAATTTTTATATTGCTGTGATTTGTTAACTTCAAAATATTAAGGAGAGCCCAAATGGAAAATTAAAACTCCTGGTGGAGAGATGTGGTTGATATATTTTTTCTGAAAGTTTAAAATTTTATTTCTTCAAAGTATCCTCACTGGTTGCTGAGATCTTGTATAATCAAAGATTTTTGATTGTGGTAAAAATTTTGTATGCAAATGAGCTTTGGTGATGTCACACAGTGAACTAGAGATGATTATATTAGATTCTGAAACTTAAAAGTTCAGCTTGATTTTATTTTTGATTAAAATGATTCCCACATTTGTTACTGCATATTCATTGATTCAGATTTCATAACCTACATTTTCAAAATGAAGCCCCTAGCAACTGGTTGTTTTGGAAACCGCATTTCTAAAAATAATTGGAGTTTTGCAAACAACAAAGTCATAAAGTTTGCATAATGCTATAAATAATGAATACAATAAGCTTGAAAGAGATTAGGTCTATAGCTCTATATTTCAGCACAAATAGAGCTCATTAGCATTGCTTCACTTGGTGAAATTACAAGATCTCATGTGCATCAGTTCCTGAATATCAGATTGAGTATTCGACCTCCAATATCTCAAAAACCACTTTGCATGCAGTGGACAGCATCTTACTCAAATTTGGAAGTCCTTTCTTCTCTGAAAATTGGCCCTAGACCGATTCGGTTCCCCTAGATCATATTGATCATGCAGTGCCCCTTCTCTCGGATTAATACAGAAATGATAGGGAAATGGAGAAAAAGATACCCATGAAATTGGATTTTCTGATAAAAATTCGACCTTGGTTTTTGTAAAAAGTTTCAGATAACACATAAATCACTTCCTTCCATCTGTTGGGTTTTTTCTAAAAGACACTTTAGAACATGAGGGTCAAAGGTTAATTTTTTCTGATGGTAACGAAGTTGAATTTTGTGACTTTCCTATCTATTTTCAGGCTTTTCTATTAATTGAGATGGCGACAAAGTTATCCGTATTAAAAAAAACAATTGCATATTTGTTTTAACAATGAACTTGTATGTATACTTTTAATCAACAAAAAAAAATTCGTGAGAAATTTAATTTTAATATATTTAAAATGTATTAGGACCTGTGTCGGAGTTGTGGGTCTCCAGCTTAAAAGCTCATTCACATGCATAATATATCGGCAAGTGCTGCGAATATCTTGATCAAAGACAACTATATTTTATTTCAGCAGACGATTAAAAGTTTAAATCTTAATTCCATGTTTGCTTTTGAATGTTAACACTGAAATATCTTCCATATCCACTATACCAGAAGTTCATAAAATTTCTGACTATACTTAATGTCGCATAACATGTGTATGATCCGGTGGGATATTGTTATTTACTGGTACTCCAGTGTTTGCTATTGTATGTCTTGCCTTTGTATGTTAATGGCATAGAGCAATAAACAAATCTGAATCTGACAGAGGCCTATTGTCTGAATCTAAATCGATCTTTTCAACAACAACAACCGGAATACTGACAACTTGTTTACAGTGTATCCCTTCGCAAATATCTATATTTAGTTCAGTCACGTGTTTTGTTGAGCCAATCAGCGATCGGCTAACCTTCTGTCTCTATCCGCAAGTCAAGTGTCCTGCCTGCAAAATAGTGGTAAAACATCAATCTTGATCAAACTACCGAGAATGAAGTATTGACAACTACTGGATAACATTCCAAGACAATTATTTAATTGACCAGGTAGGTATTTTATATATCGAATAGCAGTAATATTGTCAAAACGCAATTTCCCGACCTCGACACGCGCAACAACAACATTTCGGGATGTGCAACTTTACTCAAAAGTTCATACAAATACCAAATTAATATTTATCCTTTTTGCGTGGATAACATCAGAGGAAATTTTGGCATTCTTAGTAAAACGTATCTACATAAATGGTATCAAGACAGACTTGTCAGGTGATGAGGATAATATAAATATCATACATAACATGAAATCCTCACCGTATAGGTTATCTTTGTTACTATAAGTCTTACTTTCCATGTATTCATGTATTTTTTTTTCGTGCCAATACGGTTTTGTGCACCCTTTTATTACATGGCTACTCAGTATACATTCTTGAGTATTATTGTCTTGGAATATAGCACCGCTCACTAAATGTAAAAAACGCAAGATATTAATTTTAAAATCAGCCAAACTCACGCCCACTTGTTTTACCCTATACCTATAAACTGGCCTATACTTCTCACATTGCGTTTGGACACCCAAGTCATCTCCCTCAAGATGACGGCCGCAGAGCGTCCGTCCTACGTTGGCCTAGGTCAGCCCGAGCGTTGGCATGGCATCGATGAGACGCGTCTGTGATTGGTGACTGGGAAAATCTTTGTTAGTATGGCCGTGACGCTGGCCGATCGTCGGGGACAAATAGCTTAAATAGGCACGGTTTTCGAGACCTCCATTCTGCTAAAGTAAAGGTGAACTTACGTTGCAGATATCGCACTGGACTTCCGTCGTTGATGTTATAATAAGGGGAAAAACTGTTGTATATATGTTGTGTTCTCTGTTATAAAATAAAATCTGTTTTTTTTTTATCCCTACAACAATGTGATTTTTGGTTATTTTTGAATACCGTAGTATACCTCTTTTCAAATTTGCATATGAGCTTTTTGACGTCCTGAAAGAGATAATTCGGTCGCATTGACCATGGGAATTGCGTATAACCTTTGCGACGTCACAGGAGCAGCACAACAAAACCGATTCATCACCCCTGCGCACCATTATTAATATCCGGTTGTGCATAAGATGAAATACCCGCATATTCACACCAGGGGGCGCTGTTGACCTATTTGACCCGGATGTGACTCTGATGTCACGTGCCCTGATTTGACGTCATAGTGACGCCAATATTGATAAGTAGCAAAAGGGGAAATTGAGGCCATTTTAGGGGCAGAAATGTGCGATTCAGGGGAGATAACCAGTAATTGTTCAAACAGTTATCTGCCCCTAAAATGGCCGCAATTTCCGCTTTCTCTACTACTTTCGAGATTATTTCCTTCGAATAAATATTTTTGTTGTGTAATATGTGTATTCTGTGATCGAGCTCAGAAATCATATTTTGAATTGAATAATCTACTACATACAGAACCTATCAGTAGCTTAAGCCCGTCGTAGGTGCCTTGTTTCCGCATGGACATCTGCAATAAAAGCATGGCTTAGATACCAAGGCTACGTCTTAGCATCCTCCGTATTCTAGTCGGAATGTAAGGAGCCGAGAGAGTCATATGGTTGCTTTTATTCTTTTCTCGCCTTCTTACATATCTATACAATCAACCAGATTCCATAGTCTTTCTGTCTTATTTGTACAAAGTCTATGTGTCTCGTCTTCACCTCTCTGTTCTTGGTTGCTAAGCAGGTAAATGTGTACGCACTGTAAAAGTATAGTTCAAATTAAATCAATTTGAAAGCCCTGATGTAATGCTCAAAACTTCTCAGAGAATCCCAGTCTTCTATTGGGGCAGTTGGATGTGTCTGTATAATAGTTGCGTGCATGGATCCTCTGAGAATGAAACTCTATTGTAAATCAGCTACCTTCATTTTTACCTTCGTGTGCATGCCCAGCAATCTGGTATTATTTCTGGCTTACGGGATCAAATGACATATGCCATTTCAGTCTATTCTTTGTAAAAAAATGTATGAATATTCAGAATAAGAGTACAAGAAGACTTTCTTTTTTTCTTCTATACCCTATATCACCTTAGTTTGTTTTTAAAAATCTTGTCAAATGCACAAATGTATGGTAACTGGATTTTAATGAAACAAATAAAATTCCAAGATACATCTGAACATTACGTGCAAGTCCTGTTTTGATTAAACTTTACAGTAATAGAAGTTGATTTCTTGGAAACTCTTAGAAACGTTTTGTAACTGTGACAGCATCTCCTGGGTTAACCATCTTCACAATGTCAAGATTTCTTTTTGAGTCAAAGGCGTTTCTAGGATAGGTATCTCTGGTTTTAGCAAAGATGGGGTTAACTCGCTATCAGAGGTAATCTGAACAATCCATACGGCATGATCAGATCATGTGACATTATCGGTCAGCGATGAGTGGCAAATGCACTGCACCCAAAGACGCAGCTTTTTGATCCAAACTCGCCGGTGTCAGAATATATAATTTAATATATAATTTAACTGGTGTTAAAAGCTCCCATGTGCGTTGGTCTTTGACTTTTGCGTCGGCATATTCCACATCAGTAGTGGATTTCGACATCATTAGCGATAATTACTATACACAGTCCCTTCAGTTTTGCAGACTATCATACACAATTTTATTGTTTCCATGTTAAGTGCCTGTATAACAGCAATACATGCCGATGATGTGAAAGATACATCTGACACTCGGTCGATGGTATAACGTGTAGCCATGTAGATCTAGTTTATTTAGATAACAAACTGGTGTTATCATGCCAAGCACCCAGGTGACATTACATGCACAATGGAAGTGGATTCTTTTTGGGGTTTTTTTCGTAATGGATATATGACATTTATCGTAATGATAACCTTCTGTTTACAGACGTTTCAGGCCAAGGCCCCTCACAATATTCAATGATACGATGATCCAGATTTTGTATATAGGCGACAGTATTGATCGAGAAAAGTGTAACAATGACCTTGAAATATTTATGAGTATAGTTGGTTTTTGTCTACGTGGTCGTTTTGTGTGAACGTGGCCGACGTCTGTCAGTTATTAAAAGATGTGAACGTGCACAAAGCGTGTGGACCGGCATCTTCACCAGCCAAGTCAACTACATCGCAAAGCTCTCTACGCTGCCTTGACATTCTTGGCTGGTGGCAGAGGAGTACTACTCTGCGCCACCTAGCGGAAGTTTTAACGATGAGCGACTTTTTGCCTCCAGGAGTTGTTCCCCTTCAATTTCAAATCGACCACACTCGTAAGGCGATTCGACCGTGCAGCGCGTCCCAAAAGCTGATTCAACTGATCAGAACACCGAAAGTGGCCATGAAAATGCTTCTCCTGTTTTTTTTCCGGCAGAATTTCCCCACACATTCGACACAGCTCGTTCTTGGTGGGGGCCGCCATCTAGGTAATCAACTGCTACGTAACGCGCATTCTGATTGGATGCAGCAAGCCGTCTATGCATTCCACTCATCGATGAGGATTCACGTTCCAACTTTACTAGAGAAGTATGCCAAGGCAATGTACAGAGCAACGTGATGTACGTCGACTTGGCTAGAGAAGATGGTGGACCGGATAACATTTCCGGTTTGCTGTTGACTGAATGCGCGGAAGAATTGGCTGTACCGCTGTGCATGATATTTAACTCTTCCTTATCATCCCATTTCAAAACAGCCAACGTCACACCCGTGTTCAAGAAAGGTGATCGTCACGAGGTGTCGAATTATCGACCAATATCCCTGCTACCCCTTTTCGGGAAAATATTTGAAAAAGCGGTATACAGTACCATCTTTGAGCATGTAAAAAAGTGCCTTATTCCTGAACAGCATGGATTCATAAAAAACAAAGACACTGTATCTAACTTAGCCTGCTATGTTAATCACCTCACGAAAGCCTTTGACTCCAAAGAACAGACTGACTCTATTTATCTAGATCTAAGCAAGGCTTTCGACTCCGTATCACATGAATTGCTCATTCATAAACTAAAATACTATGGATTCTCTGGAAATCTTCTGTTGTGGCTACAATCGTATCCGAGCAATAGACTGCAAAGTATAAAGAGTTGCACTGAATGGCAAAGATTCCTCTTGGAAGCCTCTAATATTTGGCGTTCCTCAGGGATCACTTATTGGTCCCTTGCTATTTGTATTGTACGTGAATGATATATCTTCATGTATTTCTCACTCGAAAGTGTCGATCAACGCAGACGACACTAAACTATTCAAAGCCGTGAACTCTATTGATTATGCTATACTTCTTCAACGAGACCTGAACAGTATTGCCGAATGGTGTTGTAGATGGAAATTAAAACTAAATGTATTGAAATGCTGTATAATATCATTTACAAACAAACGCAACATCATTTCATTTGACTACACATTAAATGGTACACTACTAGAACGTGTATCATCTGTGAAAGATCTGGGCGTCACGTTAGCATCTGACTTGAACTTCAAACACCATGTCAACCTGATAGTTAGCAAGTCTTTTAAGATGTTGGGATACTTGAAGCGTACATGTAAATCCTTCTCTAGTGTTGAGGCCCTCAAATCAATTTACATGTCACTTATTCGCTCAAATCTCGAATATGCCTCTTCAATTTGGTCACCCCAGCAAAAGTACTTGATCGATAAAGTTGAAAATGTCAAAAAAAAGTTTCTCAAATTTATATGTTTTAAATCTAAAACTATATATTCTTCTGACCAGTACTTAAATATACTAAGATGTTCAAATTACCCCCTTTAGAATTGCGCCGAAAGGCTGCCGATCTCAACCTTCTACATAAATGTGTTCACTCGGAGGTGGACTCGCCATATCTTATTGAGCAGGTCCAATATAACTGTCCGTCCAGAACACTGCGACAAATCAATGTGTTTAGACCATCAAAGGCGCGAATAAATGTACGGAAATTATCTTTCTTCCCGAGATCAATGGACTTATATAATTCATTGTGCCCTCACAACGAATCATTCGATATTTTTGCTAATAGAAATGTTTTCCGCCAAAAGGCCAAATCTATATTATATGGATAAAGCTTGTACTTGGCCATTAAACAGACGACATGTAACAACTGTTTTTTCGTAACTCACCATGTCTGTTTTGATGTACATATTACTACCCACGCCTAGAATTTGCATGTATATTTAAGTGGGCTAGTCGGTATTGTATGGTATATATTTATTGTTTTATTTATTTATTTATTTTTATTTTTTTTATATTCTTATGTGTGCGAGTGTATGTATGTGTGTTGTTTTCAGACCTGTAACTGGGCCCTAGGCCTGTTGGATTCTGAAGTGAATAAACCATAAACCATAAACCTACCTGGCTAAGATTCATAGCGTCTCCCTTCCCTCACCGCTATGCCGACGACAAACACATTTCCCTGGTGGTAACTCGAACATCTCCATGGCGCACTTATTATTACCTTCCCTATTGGACCTTCATTAACTTGAGAAAATGGGCCGCCATGAATAAAAATACCATAATCGATGTTGTGATCATAATGACAGAAATGCCCATCTTCTTGACCCTCGATTTCAGGTGATTTTGAGGCTCCATAGGGATAATTTTAACGTCTGTAATTAATAAATGACCAACGAAGGGCCAGCTATAGTCTGCCATTTCTGTATTTTTATTCATGGCGGCCCATTTTCTCAAGTTAATGAAGGTCCGATAGGGCGCAAAGGAGATAAGTGCGCCATGGAGATGTTCGAGTTACCACCAGGGAAATGTATTTGTCGTCGGCATAGCGGTGAGAGAAGGGAGACGCTATGAATCTTAGCTACTACTTACCTAGCGAAGATGTTAGGAATATCGAAACCTTGGGATGTATTTGGACGCTTTGGATTTCTAAGTTTGCAAAGTCTCATTCGCCAGATTACCAGTGGCGATTCCACAGTGGCTTGATTAGCAGTGGGTATCTTCGTCGATGTTGTTATTGTTGTTGATAATTATTAGCGGTGGGTGTCTCCGTCGATGTTGTTGTTGATGTTAATAATTAGCATATGGGTGTCTTCCTCGATGTTGCTGTTGTTGTCAATTTTGTTTTTCAAGAATATAATTATTTCTCACCTTTTCATATACCACAGTGACAGTTGATTGTCAATTTTGTTTTTCAAGAATATAATTATTTCTCACCTTTTCATATACCACAATGACAGTTGATATACGAACTACGCCGATCGACATACCCCTCCTCTTCTATAATATTAACTTTATAGATAAAAATTTAGTAGAGAAGACATATGTAGATCGGTGTATATAGAACGCATTTTTATGATATCAGCTGCCATTGTGGTATATGAATAGGTGGGAAATAATTATATTCTTGAAAAAAATACTGACAACAACATCGACAAAGGCACCCACACCTAATCAAGCCATACATGTGGACGATTCTCGGAGAAAATTATTATCATTCGTGTGATTGAATCCATCAGAAGAAATAATTGCTAAATGTCTCAAATTGGATGGTTTATTTGTTGTAGGAAATCTAGTTCAATATAGAAACGAACAGTTCTTTTAAAGGGAAACCCAAATGAAAAATCTAAATGTTCGAAGGAGAGATATGTGATTGTCATATTTATTCTGAGTAACTTGGCGTTGATTTCATCGAAATATTCCCGCTGGTTTATGGAATATTGCTGTTAGATATATTTGGGTTTGGTTCAAATGCGCGCTAATGTATGGAAGGCAAGCACCGCCAAAAATACAACAGTGAAAGAAATAAGCTTGAGTCAAACGATTAACGTTCATTTGACAAACGAACAACGGACAGGCAAACAATTAACGTTCGTTTAGTAAACAATTAACGCTCATTTGACAGACGATTAACGTTCGCTTACCAAACGAACAACGCACAGTCAAACGAACATCAGACAGTCAAACGATTAACGTACAGGCAAACGAACATCAGACAGTCAAACGATTAACGTACAGTCAAACGAACATCAGACCGTCAAACGATTAACGTACAGTCAAACAAACATCAGACAGTCAAACGATTAACGTACAGTCAAACGAACATCAGACAGTCAAACGATCAACGAACAGACGGCGCCACCATCAGCATAAAAGTTTATGTGGAAAAAGATCGCCAAATATAGAAAAACGGCGAACCAGCACATCAGCGACGCGGTTCGTCTCTGAAAATAATTTATTGATCAAATCATATCTTACCATATTTCATATCTAGTTAATGAGAAATAACTTTCTATCTACCTGGATATTTTGAAAAAAAATCCTGGTCCTAAATTGTTTTGTCACAAGTAAGATGCTGCGAATTGACGATGTTCACAACATGTCCTGAAAATTGCGATTCAGATGTCGATTGCACACTAATAGTATCAAAACAGCCGGACTTGAATACGTGTGTACATATATAGTTTCATCCGCGATTATTCTTTTAAATTCGATATATTTGAACGTTTCTAAAAAAAAAAATGAGTAACAACATTTTTCCAAAGCATGAGAGGCTAAATAATGTCCCTTGGTCGTAAGATTATTGTTATAATAAGGCTATACGGATTTGAATTTTTGATTGGAAAAAATTGGTTGATTATCGGCTGGGTGGTGAGGGGGGGGGGGGAGGGGCAATTATGGTCCCCCTACCAAACTTTCTATCCTATTTCTGGAACGCCAAATACTTGACAGCTGACACTCCGTGACTTTGTATGTTGGGGTCATTATGATCCTATTGCATGACCCTCCGAACAGACTATCATGGGTAAATTCAAAATGGCGACCATGTAGTGTATACCAGGAAATTGATGTTTTGTCATTTTTGTTCCAAATTTCTGCTTTTCTATGAGGAAAAGTGGGCAAAAAATATTTCATTTCAAATCAGACTATTACTTACCTATTTATCATGCAGTTTTGCCGAAAAATGGCCAAGAAAAAATCAATCGAAAAAACCTGACCGAAAAGTCGACCAAAAAATGTCTTTTTTGAAAATGACATGGGCCATTTTGGATAGTTTTACATTTCTGATAGAGCTTGACTCAAGGGTATAGTGTGGGACGTTTCAGCCCCTAGCTCAAGGGAAAAGAAAATATTTAAGGTGTAGGGAAGCAGGCCCCACCCCCCCTCCAAGGCCTGGACAGGTCCCAAATCCCCAGGCCAGATAGGGTTAATAGGCCATTTGCCAGCTCTACGATCGTTACAGAGCGATCTGGGTATATTCACTGTGTAGCAGAGATGCACAAAATGCACATGCAACTGTTTCGAACCCTTTTCCAAATTTCGAACTAAATACAATAGATCCAAATTTAATTTCTTTCTCTCCAAACGCTGGACTTGTTGATAAATATTTAAATAAAGAAACAGTCATTTAACTAGAAGAGAATTGTTCTGTTCATATATTGTATATTTCCTATTTAGAAAGTTCAGGCTATCCCAACAATGAACTCAACAGAGATATAACCAACTATCAAAATCATTTATTCACACATTGCCACTTCCAAATCATAGGAAACACAAAGAAAAAGCACGGGGAAAGATGGTATAAATGTGACGTTATTGTTGGAGCTATAAAAACAGCCTTTTACCTGTGGCCGTCCGTCCCATATTATTGGAGTATTGCCATAATTTTCTATCTCAAAATTGTCATAACTGGTTGACTGTTGCAATGCGCACACGTGTGCAGATTCCACTGAGCGCGCTGTCGTCAGTTCTGCAAAAGGACGAATAGCTCAAATCGCTCTATCCAGCCGTTTTTTTGTTGTTTTTTTTTACTGATTAATAACCACTTCGTTTTTTTTGTCGAAGTGATACTTAATAAACAATAAAAATAAGAGGCAGTGCATACCGTAAGGGTCGAATAGCGCGATCGGCTCTATTTTGATAATTAAATGGTACGCGTATCTAACTTTTCTTGTAGTGCCTATCTAAATAGCCCGGTATTTATGATACAATAGCCCGATCGCGCTATTCGATTTATTGGTTTTTAGTTAATTGGTTTGGGACTTTTTCCGCTAGGGCTTTAGCCTCTGTGGCTTTTGTACGCCGCGCTTTTGTCCCTGGGGCTTTTGTCCACTGCGGATTTTGTCCTAGATTTAGATATCATGATCGTGGTTCGATTTCTATTAAAGTCTGTGGCCGTTAGAAATAGAGGTACACGATGTGGCCATTGGAATCCGCATTTTTATACAGCTCCAAACTGTCTTGGTGATGGACGTTCTGCTCGTGGACGTTCTGCCCTGTTGACCCCCACTCTCTTAGTCGAGACGACCATCCAAATTATCTCCCCTCACTGTGACGGTGGCGCCCTCTGTTGACTGATGTTCATTTCACTGTACGTTAATCGTTTGACTGTCTCATGTTCGTTTGACTGTACGTTAATCGTTTGACTGTCTGATGTTTGTTTGATTGTACGTTAATCGTTTGACTGTCTATGTTCGTTTGACTGTACGCTAATCGTCTGTCAAATGAACATTAATTGTTTGGTAAACGAACGTTAATTGTTTGCCTGTCCGTTGTTCGTTTGTCCATGGAGCTAAAATAATAAATATAAATAAAACAATATATTGATATGCACTGTTGGATACCACCTATGGCTGGGTTCGTGGCGATTTTATTTCTTTGCTTTATTTACACATACAGTGGTCATTTCAATACATGTTTATACGTTCAACTGTTCAATATAATTAGCCGAGTGACAACTGTCAAATACTTGAGGTGTCCTGCCTCTGCATGAGTTTTACTAGAGCAATCTGCGTCATGTGGTTCCTTCATTTATTATTTATTCAAAACAATTAATACTTCAATAATTTCCTCATACTTATTATACTTGTTTCAGATAATAAAGAATGAATCATACTGGTATTTTATGGATAGGCCCTACCAAGTTTGATGGGCCGCAAAATACGCGATACGGTCGTAAAAGTGTAATATCTTTTAATGGATTTTTATTGACATATGACAGATTTGGACATTGGTTTTTAAAATAGAAGACGTTAAAATTTACCAATAAATCAAATATATCCAGACAACATTTCTACAAACAAGATGGCATTTTTGCTATATTTATTTCCTCCCGAAATCTACCTTATTCAAATAATTATACCAGAGCATTCACCCCCATGATCATAGTTAACATACTGCCCGAATAAATGATATGTTCAGTTGTGTAATGCCACAAGCCTTGGTGATATTACCAACAGCGGGAGGTTGATTATCAATTCACATTCGCGATAATGTTACTACGACGCGTGCGCGTAAAACCGATAATTGCCGAGCAAGACCGAGTCTGTCTTAATCCCTTTGCTAATCCGTTGGAATCCCACTGAGGCGGTCACGCACATGGTACACTTTGATCTGACGGAGTTGTGCCTCCATCTATTTTAGCTTCATGGTTTGTCAAATGAACGTTAATCGTTTGACTCAAGCTTATTTGTTTCACTGTTGTATTTTTGGCTGTGTTTGCCTTCCATATTAATGGTATCACCCAGTGGTCTAGAGATAATTATATAGACAAATTATACCATATCTTATTTTCTATAATTTTATGTTTCAACTGGATGTATTTTTGAGACATGATTAGCAAAATATTTTCAGAAATATGGTTACCATAGCAACCAGTAATCAATCATTGTATTTCATATACTTAGGTAATTGATTTTATCAATGAATATGAATCGTGTAGACCCTTAGATCAGAGGCATTGCTCAGGAAATACTCCAGTAAAAAGTTAGCTCATTAACTTCATTTCACTTGTCAACAAAAATTATTTGCACAAAATCCCTGAATCACATATTTTTTAATTGCACCTGCAACAGGTCTGCACCCGTTTTGTGTATTAATATTTACACACGGTAAACAGCATTTTTCCCTGTTCCCCTGAATAAAAAATCGCTATGGATAGAGTATGAAATAGATGTTCCCCCACAAGAGTGGTAACAATCTGTTTTGCGGATAGATCACCAGAGGTTGTGCCACACAAGAGTTTACAGTAGTTACCGAGATAGTTATTTTCCAAAAGGTGTAGTATAATTTTCTGGAATTAAATCAAAGTTTTAGGAGGAATCCGATTTTGCTTTCAATTCGCGTTAAACCTTGCTCAATTCGTGTTTCAAGGTAATGTATTTGTGGGATATTAAACTCTTCAGTGAGTCTAAGGGGACAGCTTTCCCAAAATAAAACAACCTTTTATCAAAATGCCTACAAGCTGAATATCCAAACCAGCGCCGACGGTCACCAGCCCGAGAGATTCTGGGCTTAATGATGGTGTGGAATCCACGTAACAGAATATAATTTAGGGATGATGAGAATATGACAAAAAACATTCACTCTGAAGAGACAGTCCATCCTACTAATACCAAGAAGCATGTCAAATATAACGGTGTGAATAGAGGTGGTGGATGGTCCTGTGAGTGAGTACTGGTATGTGAGAAGAGTTTATGATGAAGATGAATCAGGTGATATGGCCAAGCGAGGCTACTTTGAAGGAATGGAAAAGAGACTACATCAAACGTTTTTTTCAACCAGGCGATTCATTGTCAAGTTACGATAAATGATTACTATATCCATAGCGAATTTGTTTTTAACAGTCATGCAGCTCCAAAACAGAGTGTTGAACAGAAATAGGTCTTATTCAATAAGTTGACAACTGGGGAATATGTGATGGACGGTGGAGATTCAGATATATGTAGACACCGTGTTGACATGACTAAACAATTGTTGAAAACGACGTTAAATCCTGCCCATTCACTCAATGATTCATGTATATCAATGAACAAATAATGCTAAAAATAAATAAAAGTAAATTGTGAATGTTCAAAATAATTTACATATATATCAATGAAAGAAAAATTCCTTAAAATTTATGGAATGTTCCCCGACTAGTACACCAGCGGATTATTCCTTAAAATTCAACAAGGAATATTCCGTAGCATTTTATGGAATTTTCTCAACATGGTGGGGAATATTCCTTAGTTATGTTAAGGAATATTCCGCTGGTGTAATAGTCGGGCAATATTCCTGAAATTTTTATGGATTTTTTTTCTGTGTATTATGTAGGAAAGTCCATGCAATACCATTGTATTCACCCCGGAATACAGATTACAGCGATGACAATGTTCATCACAATCAGCAGATAGTCAGTATCAAAGTGATGGCCTATGTCTGTATTATAAGCTGTAAGCTTGAGAAGCACTTTCATAGGCCTGCAAATGCAGATACGACCTAATTCTTTACAGCGGCCTTGGTAGGAGTCACCAATGTAATTTGAACGGCTCACCACATTGTTACATCGCCTTCAGCTAAAAAGTACTGCAGCAAATTAGAATATATGACACACATTATGCGATTAAAATAATTCATACACAGAAAAAAAAAAAATCCTTAAAAATTTAAGGAATATTCCCGACTATTACACCAGCGGAATATTCCTCAACATATAAGGAATATTCCTTGCCATGTAAAGGAATTTCCTTAACATACTACGGAATATTCCTTATTGAATTTTAAGGAATATTCCTCTGGTGTAATAGTCGGGGAATATTCCTTAAATTTCAAGGATTTTTTTTCAGTGTACAAGCATCAGATCCGACAATTATTAGACAGCCGTCGTCCATAAAGAATTTCCACGTCCATAATCGTGAAGCCTAATTCACAAGACCACATTCGCTCCAAACTATCCACAACATAATATAAGTCAGCTATGATACTGACAAGATATTCTGATATTCCCATCGTCAAATACGTATCACTGATCTGTATTCTATTTTCAAAATCCTTCCAAAGTCGTTATCATGAGTGTTGTATCCCAGACACACTTTCATTGCGTCTGTTCATGTGAACACCATGAAGATTTTATATTCCACGTTGCTCATATACGTCCACTAGTTCATGTGAACACCATAAAGGTTTTTTATATATCACGTTGTTCATATACCACTAGTTCTGGGTTGTTGAAAGGAGGTGTTCGCATTAGATGGGTATTTTTCCCTCCAGTGTCCCTCGCCGTTGGTCTATTGTCTCGCTCAGAGTTATATTGTGACGAAATGCTCAGGTATTCCCAACTCCTTGTCAGCCAGTCGAGGCCGGTTAAATTATAATTTCTGATTCAAACAGTCACCATATATATTCTTATGAATGAATGACTCGAAATTTTCAAATGTCTGCCAAAAGTTCAAGACGGATGTAACAATAGATAAGGAAGTAACCACAAAATAAGTGATATTGGCACAAGCATAATCGCTTGAGAAGCAAAGTATCACCTCTTGTTCAGGGTCATTCTTGAATAAAAAGAGATAATATTTTAGTTGCAATGCTGTAATCATCTGCATTAGCGGCAATGAAGAAATGAGTATCAGTATAGTCGTATTGCAATGAAGTATAGACACATTGAAGACAATCTGATTAAAATTCAGACTTAATATCCGCTCCTCTGTCGGACATGTCGCTAATTAAGATCTGAGACAGTCCCTATAACAAATCCGTCGGATGACCTCCGAACGTTTGTTTCCCGGGTCAAATAGTCGCCCAATGAGTCGGCTGATACTCCAAATTAATGTTGTTGTTGCGATGCAGTTATGAACTGATTTTATGAAACAAAATAACCGTAGGCTACCTATATATCCAGCAGTGCAAGAAATATCCCTTGATCTTTTCACCTGGTCTGTCACAGAAGAGAGCAACGGGGAGCAAATAATAATCTTCGGGGATCGCGCATGGATTGGAGTCGAGAGCAAGAACTTCGTCAGCCGCCCGGGTTGGATTTTTCTGTGGCCCGTCCGTACACCCGGCAACATCTGGTAAGTCAAAGATTTCCCGTAGCCGATATGAAGAACGGTTATACAGCGTCTTTTACGTACCATACAAGAAAGCATCTGCAGTTGCTCCTGCTTTAATGCGGGCACGTCCAATTTTCGATCTCACCCTTGAATTTGGCCGCCACTGAATGTAGGCACTTAACCCACCCACCTGTTGAAGTTGGACTGTGATTGGCCGCCAGTCTGACATGCGCGACAGATTTAAGATAGGGACTGTTCCATATCTTTATTAGCGGCATGTCCGACAGAGGAGCGGTTATTAAGTCTGAGTTTTAATCAGATTGCATTGAAGAATATCAGTAACTGCTATGAACCAGGAATTTCCCGTTATTGGCCTAACAGGTCTTGATAAACTGAAGCATTTTGACATATTTCTATATTATGAAAATATGACCAAAGCGACTTTTCAATATGATATATGGTCAAACCTACCGAATTTAGATATCTTTGACTCGTTTAGATTAAAGGTGTCATATTTTACATATAAAGGGAATTCCTTAGAGGTAACGCAGTACAAAACTCCGGGTATTGATTGAAAACATATAACAACAGCAGTAGTAACCAAAGGCTATTTCGAGCCTGTGGCTCGTCACTGCCCATGCGCGAGAAAGTGGTGTGCGCAGAAATGAGGTCATGAGGAGGTGTGCGCAGGAGTGTTTTGCGCAAGTGTATGACGTCACTTCCTGTCTGGATGAATAGGTCGTGACCTTGGGGGCATGGATTCCTCCGCGGTGATGCGGTCTGGCGGTGATGCGGTCTGCCTCCGCGGACCGAATGTAGTCCCAAAACCGTGGGTTTTCATGAGAATGTTCGGCAATCTGTAGGGACCGCTAGTGGACCAATTGGGTGGAGTGAGGTATCAATGTAAAGCATTCGTGAAGGGGCATCTGATGGGCTGGGTGTGGGGTTGAAATATCGTCATTCTGCGCATGCGCAGTAGAGAAAGGGTATGGAAATAGATGTTTTGGGGTCTAGGTGGGTCACTAATGGGCCGATGGAGTCGTATGAGGTGTCAATGTGAGGCATACGTGAGGGAGCATCCACCTGGGCTAGTGTATCGTTCGTTTTCAACATTCTGCGCATGCACAGACAGGGAATTGTGGGAAAAGGGTACGGAAATAGAGGTTTTGGGGTTTAGGTGGGCCACTAGTGGGCCGATTGGATCGAGTGAGGTAGCAATGTAAAGCAGTCGTGAGGGAGTATCCAACGGGCTGGGTGTGACGTGGAACTGACGCCATTATGCGCATGCGCAGTAGAAAAAGTGTATGGAAATAGACGTTTTGGGGTCTAGGTGGGCCACTAATGGGCCGATGGAGTCGAGTGAGGTATCAATGTGAAGCATTCGTGAAGGAGCATCGGCCTGGACTAGTGTGTCGTACGTGTTCGACGTTCTGCGCATGCGCAGACAGGGAATTGTGGGAAAAGCGTATGGACATAGACGTGTTGGGGTCGAGGTGGGCCACTAGTGGGCCGATTGGATCGAGTGAGGTATCAATGTGAAGCCTATGTGAGGGGGCATCCGCCTGGACTAGTGTGTCGTTCGTGTTCAACATTCTGCTGCGCAGTTCACGTGGTTTGGTGGGTGGTGTGTGACGTCGCTTTCGGTTTTCAGAATGACTTCCGAACACAGAAGAGTTCTAATTTTTTCCTAGAACATCCGGGACCTCTTCAACATCCGAGAGCTTTTCAACATCCGGGACCTCTTCCACATCCGGGTTTTCCCCCGCCCCGGGCCGCCCCGGGCCGCAGCGCGCGCGCGGGTTTCCACCAACCAAACTGACTGTCACCATATGAGTGAAACAAACTTGAGTGTCACAGTAAGCCAAATTCCCTTCCTCCCTCCCTCCAAGTATAGCGGAAAGCGGTTGTCGTGAATAACAACAAGTTCAGCAATTTTTATACAGTTTATTATCCCCAATGTTACATCATACCCAGGCTGGGGGAGCCGTCCTGGTTATGTTTAGTATGTTCATAGCAAAACAAATTGAAATATCAAAACACCATGTTTTATTATTTAACGCACCGTCACATTAGGTACAAGTGTTTACTGAGCTCAAGTCAACGATCGCATCAGTGCAAGGGTGACGCATTCAGCCGATGGGGGTGGTCGGTCAGCTTGGTAACGAAGAACGTAGCATTGGTGACCCTCTCTACGGCCCATTGCGTGTTGGGGCGTTGACGATGTGCCCATCTCAAGGGGTCCACGGTGTCCAGTTTCTCTAGCATCGTCTCTAGCGACGACCGGTTAACGATGGTGAACGGCTGGTCAAACACATGGCTGTTATTACTGGCATAATAATACCGTAACTGGTCCGTCTCTTTGTGACGTAAGATGTACCCGAAAGCGACATTCAATTTGAAGACCGTAGCTTGGTCATTGAAGATGGCTTCCACGTAGCTGCGTAGACGGGTGAGATCGGTCAGTGGGAAATTGTAGATATCTGGAATGGGGCGATGACGGTGGAAAACGTGCCGTATCATGGGCCATTGGCGCCGATAAATGTCACTCACTGGATGGGCGTCCTGTAACAGATCGCTAGGAACATCCACTGCATCTTCCAGAAAATGTTCGATGCCGTCAGGTGTATGACTGGCAACAGTAATGCTAGGGACTGGCTGGATATCTATGCTCTTCATAACTGTGGGTATAGTCGGGCTCTCTGTGATCGCATCACTAGTGGCATTCGTCTGTATGGGCTCATCTTCACTGGGTCTGACCCTCCTGGGTGCCTCTTTAGTGGGAAGTTGTCGCCCAAACCGTAGAGACGGGGTATGAATCAAACGCTGATGCCGTCTTAACTGACTGGGTTGTTTGTCGTCCCAATCGTTACGTTGTTCCGTCGTTCCCTCGTGGAATGAGCCTTCGTGGCGCAGTAAATTATCATCCCGATTGAATGACCGTGCGCAGGTTATACAAGTATACCGTGCATCGTTGTGGGTGGAGGTCTCGTGGCGACGTAAATTATCTAGACGAGTAAACTGCTTCTGCCAAGTTGTGCAAGTGAACATCAGGCTGGTGAGGTTGCACTGGTGAGGCTCAGTCAAGTAGCTCCTCTCGTCAGAGTGGTTCAGGCTGGTGAGGCAGGCTGGTGAAGCAGGCCAATGAATGCAGCAATGCCCTAAAAAATTCCCACTTTTATCCATTTTATAAATTTTAGAAAAGGCATTTGAATGAACGTTTTGGGGACGAGGAGGACCATCCGTGACCCAAATGGGCCGTGTGTAGTGTCATATTGAACTACTTGATGTAAAGTTTGTAGTGGAAGTACCGTCAGTCTACGCGTGCGCAGTATTAGAAAAAGGGCATTGGAGTGGGGTTTTGGGGTAGATCTAGGCAATACGGTGTTGCAACGGGCCGTGTGGGATGGAGAGAGCTCATCGGAGGGAAGATACAGTCATGCCATGGATGAAACACAGTAACGCCCGCCAACGCCTAGCTTAACGCTTCAATGCACTGGCGAAATAGCTCAGAAGCTCTAATGTGTCTAGATATACCATGGAGTTGGCAATAATTCATCGAAATGCAGTGACGCCCATCAACGCCCTGTACTACGCTTAATGCCTGTCTCAGCGTCTTAACGCCCTGGCTTAACGCCTTAACGCCCGATCATAAAGCCTGAGAGCATTGTAGACCGTTCAATCACAAGCACATGCTTTGACCAATGGCCGTTAATCTTTGATGGAAGTGCCGTCACCACCGCTACCTCTAGTCATTCGCAGTCATAACCTGCTACCCAACGTGCAATGATCAGAGGTATGCAATTGATCTTGGGCCAATAAATGAGCCAATAGCAATCCGTTATGTGGTTGAGTTTTGATTTGACAAATTAGATTGGGATTAAAGAAAGGTCTCAAAGTAGACATGTATGTTCGAAAACACGATCAAAATAACTAATATGCGGCCAGACGAAATTGTTATTTCATTGAAAGTGACGGTTGAACATCGACTTTGCACGTCTTTGAGATACGGTTGCTTTTTGTAACACAGTAACGCCCATCAAAGCCTAGGTTAACGCTTCAACGTGAGATAGCTCAAAATGTCTGATTGAGCTAAATGACGGCTGAGTGAGTGAGTGAGTGAGGTACGAGCGAGCGAGTGAGTGAGTGAGGTACGAGTGAGTGAATGAGTGAGTGAGGTACGAAAGTGAGTGAGGAGGAGGAGGTGGCGTTACTCAACGCCTGTCTTAACGCAGTGTCGCCTTTGATCAATGCACACACAAAGACACTTCTACGCCAAGACTTTCATAACTTTTCATATAGTTTATTTTCCCCTCCATGAAATCATACACCCTACAAATGATTCAGAGAATTCTCCTGAAATTCAGTTTTCGGGAATTTTAGCCTGAACTTCAGGCCATACAAGTAGTATATAAAGTGCATTTAAACTCACATTGACCTCATTATTTGTTCCCCCGGGTAAAATTTGAGGGGATGGTCACGTGACAATCATGTGATCGTTGGGGGAAAACTACCTCCAACACGAGAGAGCTCCTTGACTCGATCGGGTGTGACTTTGGAGCGGGCAGGGTCGAAAAAATACCTGAAATCATGAGAAGGAAGACTTATAGTAATAAACATGATCTATGGGTGTTGGACGATGTAAATTGGACTTTCGTCAAAGTGAAGCATGTGTGGGGTAGAGTCAGAATGGCATGTTTTAAGTGCAAAGGCGCGTCAATCTGCGCATGCGCAGTTGTTTGTAGCAAGTAAAGTGTCCATTTTGGGGCAGTGCAGGAAGGTATTTGGGGTGGAGATGGACCATCCTTGGTCCGAATGCGTCCTGGGAGGTGTCATGTTGTAGCTCTCGGGGTGTAGACCCCGATTTGAGGGATGTCCACAGCATCTATGACGTCACCGGTGACGTCATCAGTACGAGTAGTAGCGAAATTTGCCATTTTGGGGCAGTGCAGGAAGGTATTTGGTGTAGAGATGGACCATCCTTGGTCCGAATGCGTCCTGGGGGGTGTCATTTTGTAGCTCTCGGGGTGTAGATCCCGATTTGAGGGGTGTTCACGTCATCTGTGACGTCATTGGTGACGTCATCAGTAGGAGTAGTAGCCAAAGTGGGCATTTTGGGGCAGTGAAGGAAGGTATTTGGTGTAGAGAGGGACCATCCTTGGTCCGAATGCTGCGAGGTGTCACCCGTCGTTACGCCTTAACGCCCGTCTCAAAACCTTAACACCCTATCTTTACGCCTTAACAGACCGAAGAGAGAACAACAACAACAACAAGCATGACACTTGAGAGAAGAACAACAACAAGAAGTGTTTTTTTTCATATAGTTTATTTTCCCCAATGTTACATCATACACACGCTGGGGGAGTCGCGTTGGGTATGTTTACAACTCAAAAAGACTCTTGCCCAATCAGAGGCCACCATTTGCATCTGTCATATTCGTTCCTGTCCGTTAGATGTATTCTTGTCCAATCAGAAGTCGCCATTTCAGAAAGTTCCATCTTTGCTCGGTGTGACCTAAGCGTCGTCGGGCAGGCCTGGATATTCTTCGAGCAGCATGTTCTGAAACAGTTGTTAGCGCATTCTGATCGCATTTTCCAGGGCCTCGGTGGGTGGTAGCCCCATAGCCCCTTCCAAGTGACGCTTGGTCATGATGGACCTGTGCGTGGGGTCGCCTTTCATTTCAAGCGGTAGTAAGGTATACTGTTCATAGATCGCCATGGCTGTTTTCCTGATGCGGGGGCGCATTTGGGTGTACGCCTGTTGTAAATTATCCCCTCAGGCGTCCTCGATCGCTGCAGCGTAAGTATTGATAGCTCCTGTCACAATACGATCCCAGAAGGTATGTTCTGCCTCACTTTCCACGGAAATAGGCTGACAATCTGAGGTCAAGCTCTCCGTATCACTAGATAGACTCTCAGCAACCTCTGTTTCGGTATCAGTCGATACACTCTCAGCAGTCTCTGTATCAGCATCCGCCTCAACGGACTCCTCGGAGTCTTCAATCCCATGTATATTTTTCTGGTGTCGCATCATATCGTAATGTCTGGTGAACGTGCGTTCGCACTCAGAGCAAGTATAAGCCATGTTGACGGTTGAACGTCGACTGTGCGTGTTTTTGGAAATACGCTTGCTTCTATAGACAGTAACGCCCATCAACGCTTAACTTAACGCTTCAACGCCCTGGTGAATTAGCTCAGAAGCTCTGATTTTCATGGAATTGACACCAATTCATCGAAATGCAGTGGCGCCCGTCAACGCCCGTCGTTACGCCTTAACGTCCGTCTCAACGCCTTAACGCACTTTCTTAACGCTTTAACGTCGTTTAATGGTGCGTTCGAACAAATGTTTCTTTTGCGATATTGCTCTGACATACGCCGCTTTCCAGTTCATGCCCGAGGTTTTCAACATCGACGCTGTTCTTTCAATTTCCATATTGACTGGGTCCTTATCCAACAATTTCATATGGGTCACGAGGTCGACATACCGCTGACGTAAAGCTCGTCGTAGTCTGGGTGCCAATCTGTTATCGGCTAAAATTGCGGCTTCCTCTTTCGAATACCCTTTGCGTTGAAATTTATTTTCTGTGACCCTCAACGTCTTGGCCATCTCGGCGTTCATACTTCTTTGAACAAATCATTCCATAGCCTCGAGTTCACATTATGCTCATTCCCTTGTACGGGTTTGAGTTGATCCTTCACGGTTGGGTGATATTCCGGGACTGATGGTAGGAAGGGGCCCCGCTGTATGGGGGTGGGTTGCTGCTGCTGCTCTACCAGATGTGGACTCGGTGGATAGTGTCGGGGTATATGACGTTGCGGTGAACCCTCGCCGGGTAGCAGGTGGGTCGTCAGCCGGCGATCTTCGGGGGTATGGGCTTTTAAATCTACCAATAGGTAGCCGTACGGACGACTTGTTGCCCCTTGAAACGCCTGCATGAAATGGTCGATGTTCTGAGGATAAATTCTACTACCAGACACACGGATTTGTGCTCTGTCAATGGGATTGGAGAACAACACAAAGTATTGGCAGTTCAAGGCAATATCTCTGGACGCCTTCCCTTGAGGAAAGAGATTCTGGGTCAAATAGATGATGGACAAATTCCTATGATGGGATCCTTTAGTAAACAAGTCGGCAACGTGTGAATTGTCCTTGGCCGCACTCATCAGATCATCTAGCACTACCACGTTGGTCTGCTCGGGGTCAAAGTAATACGGTTCGTCTATGTCGTGAGGAATCTCTGGGACGAAACTCACATTCTGTAATCGCGTAGTTTCGTAGGCGGGCTGCCATTGGCTATAACACCAAACAACACGTGTCGGAGCTGAGGTTGCCACACATTCCTCTAAGAACTTCATCACCCAGGACGTCTTTCCCCACGCCGTAGGGACGCTCACTGTCATCGTATAGGGATGCTCTACTGCACTTGTTGGACCTATAGCGGGACTCGGCGGTGTCTCTTGGTTGTGCTTGCCTTGAATGTGCCTGAGCATACTATCGCGACGACAGAAGGTTCTCTGACAGAACGTACACGTACACGACATGTTGATCTGTCGACCAATACTTAAGGACTGATGAGGGACACATGTTCATTCTTATATGTACAGACACCACCACCACACACCACCACACACACACAACCACCACCACTACCACCACCACCAGGCGTTGACGGGCGTCAACGCCCGGTGGTGGTAGTGGGAGCTCCCGTGTGGCAGAGCTCTTGGATCGTAGCTCTTGGAGCTCAAAGCGTGTGGAGCTCATTTGCATATGACCTCTGTGAGGTCACTTCCGCTTCCGTTCACGTGACCGGAACTGACCTTCAGTTGCGCGCAATTTTTATCCGGTATTGTTAGCGCGCGCAGGGGTCAAAGGTCAGTTCCGGATGGTCCATCTCTACACCAAATACCTTCCTGCGTTGCCCCAAAATGACAAATTTCGCTACTACTCGTACTGATGACGTCACCGATGAAGTCGCAGATGCTGTTGACATTCCTCAAATCGGGGTCTACACGCCGAGAGCTACAACATGACACCTCCCAGGACGCATTCGGACCAAGGATGGTCCATCTCCAGCCCAAATACCTTCCTGCACTGCCCCAAAATGGCCACTTTACTTACCACAACCAACTGCGCATGCGTAGATTGACGCGACTTTGCACTTAAAACACGCCATTCTGACTCTACCGCACACATGCTTCACTTTGACATTTTCCACGACCCATTCGGACCCATAGCGGTCCATCTCTACCCCAAACACACCCCCCACATACCCCCCCAAAATGCCTGCCTTCTATACTACGGCTAGACTGCGCATGCGCAGACTATTGACAACGAACGACACACTAGTCCAGGCGGATGCCCCCTCACGACAGCTTCAAAATAAGGCCTCACACGACACCATAGGATGATTAGGGGCTCACCTAGAGCCCAAAACGTCTATTTCCACACCCTTTTCCCACAATTACATGTCTGCGCATGCGCAGAATGTTGACAACGAACGACACACTAATCCAATCGGATGCCCCCTCACATATGCTTCACATTGATACCTCACTCAACTCCATCGGCTCACCTAGATCCCAAAACGTCTATTTCCATACCCGTTGTCTATTGCACATGCGCAGAATGACGATATTCTACCCGACATCCACCCAGTCGGATGCCCCCTCACATAGGCTTCAAAATAAGACCTCATACGACACCATAGGATCATTAGGGGCTCACCTACACCCTAAAACGTCTATTTCCACACCCTTTTCCCAGAATTCCCTGTCTGCGCATGCGCAGAATGTTGACAACGGCCGAGACACTAGTGCAATCGGATGGCCCCCACATATGCTTCACATTGACACCTCACTCAACTCCATCGGCTCATTAGTGGCTCACCTAGATCCCAAAACCTCTATTTCCATACCCTTTGTCTATTGCGCATGCGCAGAATGGCGATATTCCTACCCCTTATCCACCAAGTCGGATGCCCCCTCACATAGGCTTCACATTGATACCTCACTGGACCCCAGCGGTCCACTAAGGGCCCACATAGACCCCAAAACGTCTATTTCCATGCCCTTTGTCTCCATCGGCTCATTAGTGGCTCACCTAGATCCCAAAACCTCTATTTCCATACCCTTTGTCTATTGCGCATGCGCAGAATGACGATATTCCAACCCCACACCCAGCCCATCGGATGCTCCCTCACATAGGCTTCACATTGATACCTCACTCGACCCAATCGGACCGTTAGTGGTCCACCTAGACCCCAAAACGTCTATTCCATACGCTTTGTCTACCGCGCATGCGCAGAATGACAATATTTCAACCCCTCACCCAGCCCATCAGATGTGCCTTCACAAATGCTTCACATTGATACCTCATACGACCCAATCGGACCATGCAGCGTATTTGAATTCTGGGGACTACTTTTTCTCCGCGGAAGCTTTATCCCGCGACCGCATCACCGCCAGACCGCATCACCGCGGAAGAATACCTGCCCAGGGACCCTTTGCCGTAACCATAGTGACCCGGAGCTACCTCAGGGTAAAGTCCGTATTCCGTTTTTTATATCTGGAGACATTTTACATGCACCCTCTAGAGGGCAGCACCATCGATGCCAAAGGGGTATCCCCTTTTTGTTGTTTATTTTTTGCGGAGATATACTGGACAATAACGCTCGACCCTCGGGTCGCACGGATGCTAGACTCGTCCTAATAACATCGTCCAACACCTATAGATTATGTTTATTACTATAAGTCTTCCTTCTCATGATTTCAGGTATTTTTTCGACCCTGCCCGCTCCAAAGTCACACCCGATCGAGTCGAGGAGCTCTCTCGTGTTGGAGGTAGTTTTTCCCCAACGATCACATGATCGTCACGTGACCACTCCCTCAAATTTTACCCTGGGGAACAAATAATGAGGTCAATGTGAGTTTAAATGCACTTTATATACTACTCATACTCCACAACTCAGTTTTCGGGAATTTTAGCCTGAAATTCAGGACCTATTCCGCGAATTCAATCATGAAGTCGCTGAAATTCAGGAAATTGCCCCTGGATTTCGGGCTGCAATCTCTGACAATTTAGTTATGCATGTATGGCCTTAACTTCAAGAGAAATCCCTTGATGGTTTGTACCAGAACTGGGGGAGGCGCGTTGACTGTGTTTATTATGGTGTTTATTGTCTTTGTTTGTCATTATCATATAGCCAGGACTGTTTTTTATGATGACGTGAGCATGGTAATGTACGCCTGTTGTAAGTTATCCTGTCCGGCATCTTCGATCGAGTCACATGAGTAATAATATTCAATAAACACAATATAGCCGCTGTTACAATTCAAAAGGTAGATTCTTCCTCACTCAGGCTTCCTTGGAATGTAGCCTGGCTATCTGAGGCCGAGCTCTCAGTATCACTGAGTGTACCTCGGTATCAGTCGGTAGACTCTCAGAATCAGCGGGTGGACACTAAGTCTAATCAGTCTCATTATCTCTCAGTAGGCTCTCAATATATTCGTCAACGGGATGATCGTTTTCTGGCGCTTCGATGTCTTCATACTCATGTATATTATTCTGGTGTCGCGTCATATCGTAGTGTCTGGAAAAGAACATATAACCTATATTGACGGTTGACCGTCGACTTTGCACGTCTTTTGGGATACTGTTGTTTTTATGGACGTAACTCAGTAACGCCCGGCAACGCCTAGCTTAACGTTATAACGCCCTAGTAAGATAGCTCAGAAGCTCTGATTGGTCCTTCTTTCTCTCATTTGTCTGTGTCATGGCGTTAAGACGTGTGATGTCAACATGTCCTGGAACAATGTGAACAGGGTGTCTTACTCTCCAGCGTTAGGTTGTACTGCTTTAATTGTGTCTTTATCGTATACTCAACACAACTGGCGTATTTCAGCTTCAATCTCACAAGGCTCCTTTAGAAGGTCATAAAAAAGCCAGGATCTAAAAACTTAAAAGATTTCCTGATTACACACAAAGTCATGTTTTACCTTGTTGATCATTGTACTGATATTTAAAATCCTCAAGAAATGTGCTTTCAAGAAATATATTCATTACCATAGCTATGTGGCATACTCTTATCTGTATAAAGACAAGTTCTAAAGGGGGTGTAGAAGTGTGTGCAGGACGGCTCAGTATTCTCAAATCACAAATTGATCAATGCGGAAATGAATGTGAGACTTATTACAGGCCATTCATAAAGAGAGCGAGTATCGTACAAACATCCATGTCGAACAGTAAACTCTTAGTATCCCATACCACATCTCATACATACCGCATGTTTCCATCTATAAAGCTGTTGTATTACCCATCAGTCTATGTATATACATAATTATGTACCGACAGGATGCGGAGATGCTGGTTCTGTTACAGCCCGGATAAAGTATTAGAGAGATAGGTTATTCTAATTTATTTGTTTTGAATGGCTCATGCAAAGGCTCAGAAACGATCTCGTTTAATGGTAGAACAATACAACTGTTTTGCTATTTTCACTGAAGGATATCATGGAGAAGAATTGGGGGTAACTTTGACAATTTTTTTTAATAGATTTTGCTGGTGCCAAAGTAAGGAGGTGTCACACTAGTGCCAAATTCTTGGTTATCGGTCTTCATCTAACGACATTGAAACATGCATATAATGTACCATATTTTAATGATATTTAACTTCCTGACTCTTTCATTGATTATATAAGACCAAAGGCGTTACTATAAGACACAAATTGGTTAAGTAACAGGTAAAGTTGACACCATCGAACAATAGCTAGTCAAACATTTATAGCAAACATTTGTGGCTAATAATCACTGTCATATTGTATCCCAGGTTACAGCCGATCTTATATGTATACAAAGAAACTAACACAAAACGAATCTAGAGTGTAGTTGCAGAAACGTGCATTGTTCGTTGTAGATTGCAGACTATTGTACATGTGAACATTGGTTCGGCCGAATGCAGTGGGTGGGGGGAGGGAGCAAATGAACTGATGAAAAGCTAGATAGATAGCTAGATATTTCTTTATTTATGTCCCAACATGTACAACAAAATAAAATATGGAAATATATATAAAAACTATGCATGCCACTCTATTGACAGTTACGCCAATCAACACTAATTATATATAAAATTTGGCAGCAGGATTTGGCGGTAACGTCGGTCATTTGCGAGCCAGACAGTACAACACAAATTTGTTCTGTAGTACTTAAACCAAGAAAGCCCCTGTCTAAACGAAAAACAAATAGAGCCTCTTGATACAAGTACAAACAAAGATCTTTATATATATATTATGACGATTTGTCATATACGATTGTGCCTAAAGACCGCACAACCTGATTTTAAATGTATGTACATGTTATGACGAAATAAAATCAAATTTCAATTGTATATTACTTCGTTGCCGTTGGCGACTTACTGATCCACATTCGGGGAATAATCTACAAATCAAATGAACGCTGGAACCCTCCCCCTGACATACAATAACTGGCGCGTGCCGACAGTTAATTTTATAACAAGTGACTCCGTGAAAGGAACACTGTTAAAAACTTGCAGCGTGAAGAGTCTGTTTACAGTTCCCTCGATGTAATATCTGCATATACGTTCCTACCTCTCAGGGTGAATTTAAAAATTAATCCTATTCTTTACCCATGCCCAATTGACATCGTTCAAGGCTTTTACCGCGTTTCGAAATCCCAGAATAAAATGTTTGTAATACATCTATACACACTGGACGGTCCCTTGCTTACAACGAAAATAAGCCATGTTTTGAGACATGTTTGTTCGAGCCTTAGGTGGGGCGCGTGTGAGAATTTATTTAATACGATTGACTAAGGTCACACTCGTGTAAATACAACTTCCGGATAGTAATGATCATTGCCGTTTACATAAAAAAAGTAACTAAGTTAGAAATGGTGTGGTGTGAGAATACAATAATTACAGCTTACGACGCGTTAAATCCTATTTTCTCGGAAACGAGTTTGGTCTATTATTGAATCAAATCCAGACGTAAATTGCGTAACTCTCACAAAGGCTTTCGGTATAGATGCTCCGACCGAGAGACCTACGGTTTATACTTGGTGTAAGAACGCACAAGACAAAGCCTACAATAGCCTGTCTGAGCTCAACAATGCGTCTAGACGTGACCCTTTTCAGCTGCACAAAAGCCTCAACAAAAGCCTCAACAATGCGTGCTTACACCAAGTATCGACCAGACCTACTCACCTCCGTGCCGCTTTTATCGACCCGCGTCAAAACTAGGTTCAACCTCAAGATGACCCGGATCACCTGCTCGACTCGTTGTCCCTCCGGTGGATCGCGCCAAAAATAACCTTGATCTCCAGACGACTCAGGCCACCCGGCTGGTCGACCCTGTGCCCCGTCCCTCTCGACCCCGCAACCTTTCTTTGCTCCCTACCACACGATCCCCTTTCTTGAAATGCACCCCAAAGAACTTTTTGAATAATGTGTGTTGTTGCATTCATAATTGTGTAATATGAGGAAAACAAAGAAAAAAATATAGCTTGGTGTGCATTTTTTAGCTGTAGAAAACGTTAAGTGGACTGACCCATGCTCAATTTGATAACCCAGAAAGAATAGGGAATAACTCTAGTTTTGAAACATATTCATGAAAAATTCATATAAATAGCATTTAACTTTTTCTTATATTCTAACTGTTTGCAAATAATCACAAGGTCTATCAAAATTTATCAAATTGGATGGATTTTGCTGTGCAAAGTTATCGGCTAGAAGGCTTTTAAAGAAAATCCCTATCTCGCAACCTAGGGAAAGGGAGATAATCCAACAGAAAAAAAAACAAAAACAAAACAGGCAAAATGACTGCCAAAGCCAAATACCATCAGTGGCCATCCTTAAGGATAGCTGTACCCTTAGAGGGTCAAAATTGGTCAAATTTTCTATTTCTTCATTCAAATATTCACTATTTCCTCTAACATTTGGTGAAGAAATGAAATCAAAATTATAAATAGAAGTGCTTCAATATTAGGATTAAAAATTTAGTTTCCAAGGCACTGGAACAATTAAACAGATTGCCTTAACTTGGGCTTGGCTACTATTATTTTTGTCTGTTAAATTTTCCTTTCCAAAACTCATTTTCGCAGTATTATGGTAAGCTAATTATCTATTAGTCCTACTTATTTACATTAATCTACCCCCTTCTGATCAAAACCATGCAAACATCCGTATTTTTGTTTCTAATTATAACAGTGACACCTCACTCAGACACCCGCCGTGAAGTGATCTACACACGTGTGAACAATTGTCAGCTAAACAAGTTTTAGCAAGTTTTTAAAGTTTAAATTGGACTTTAAACCGCCTTGATGAAAAAAACTTAGTGTAATAGTTAACCAGATTAAACAGGAATTCGAGTAGGTCCCATTAGACAGATTAAAAATGTATTTGACAATAGAATTCAAGCTAAAAATTTGGATTAATTCATCAGATGTATAGCTGGACACATTTTGCCTGATTTCTAGCCTTTCATTTTTGCACAAAATCCGAGATTTAAACGTATATTTCTCGAAAAGTATTCATGCTACACTTTTGACTTTTGGCATGCTTGTTACTTATAAGGTGATCTAGTAAACGGTATCTCATTTTTTGTAAGTTCGGATTACTTTTTTAATTATTCAACTTTTGAGACAAACGACCGTAAAATAGTACGTTTTTTTCAATTTATTTTAGTAAAATAGCTGTAAAAACAAAACCAGGCAAAAATTGAAAAAAATGAGATAGAATTCACTAGATTTAATTCTCTCTATCAAAGTATACCATCAAAGTTGAAACAAGACCAACAGTTTTCATGAAATTTCAATTGAAAAATGGACGATATTGTTTTCATTTTAATTTTTTAAAATTGGAATATTTTCTACACAGTATACTTGGAATGCCTACGATATATACTTTCATAAAATATGTAGTTTATTATGGTTATCTTGTATATTTATTGATACAGACGACAAATTGTCACGGGGGTGCAGAAACTGCCTCTAAGGGGACAGCTATCCTTAACAGAAGTCCTTCCATGTAATAGCACTGGCTGTGAGGTATCTTGTTACTCGTGTTTTCACTTTGTATTAATATTTTCTTGTATTACACTGAACTATTGTGTGTTTGATATGGTTTCTCGGTCATAACCAATGTGAATTGTGTTAGTGCCAATAAAGAATTGAATTGAATTTCCACGTGGTTCATGGAATAACGGGGCGTGGCTTACAATTGATAGGCATAAATTTAAATGGAAATGTTATGCAATGTTTACAATGCTTCATTTGCTACATATTATATAGCTTATGGTTACAATCTAGAATACAATGTAGATAAATGTTCTCTCAATTAACAATAATGTTGCAAAGAAGTATGCATTGGAAATAAATAACCTAAGCCGAGAAAACCATATCTTACCATACAACTCTACAAATTGAGCAGCTGTGGAGCGGGATATAGAAACAGGATTTAGATCTAGTAAAGCAAATATATTCGAGAGATTCATCTCATGCTCTGATAAAATTTTAAACTTGCTATGCTCAGCTTCTTATTGTATTTACTGATAAATTCGACTTCGTAATGGCAATATACCTAATTTATCTAATTAAATCGCTGTAGGCTACATATTGTGACTGATTTTCCATTGTAAGGCACCGTACGAATTTATGCACCAAAATCTACCCCAGGCTTGTTTTTCATATTAACATACAAATTACAATAAGACAGTTTAATAATAAGTAGGCCTACAACAAGAAAAAAGGGGGTGGGGGCGAGGGGAATACGACATTAGTAATGCGTACGGCATACATGTATCATGTTGGGCATACCGGTTCTCGTAAGATCACCGAAGTTAAGCGACGTTGAGTTCGGTCAAGACATGGATGGTTGGATGGCTTCATAGGTTTTCAAAGTATTAAGCTTTGATCAGGAGAACTTGGAATATTATATCCATCTCGACAACTTAGTTTGATTACGGTACTATGACCATATATGGCCATGTACATACAGCAGGAGTATTTCTGTCACCGGCAGATTGAACCGGCACAATGGAAAAACAAAGGCATACCTGCTCTGATACTTTATTTTGATGACGGCACAATGACCCTTTATGATGAACATACAGGATCAGAGTTTTTGTCACCAGTACAATGAAACGGCAAATGGCAATGCAGGCCTATGGTCTTCAAGGTGTTCCTCAGGTCGATTTCAAATATTTCATCAAACTCATAGCTTTTGTCAAACTTCGCTTTGATGACGGCACTGTGGCCAGATAATGTCAATACAACAACGTGATTTCTATCACTGGCAGATTGAAACGGCACAATGCAAATAGACATGTCTTTGTGAGACTTCAGTTTGGCGACGTCACAATGGTCAAGCAGGAGCAGAGTTTCTGTCACCAACAGATTGAACCGGTACAATGAAAATATAGGCCTAGGGTCTTCAAAGTGTTGGTTATTTCAATTAAAATATTTCATCAAACTCATACCTTCTCTCAAACTTCAATTCGGTGACGGCACAATGATTTATAGCAGCAGAATGAACATTTCTCATTATATTATGACTATGTACAAAGAGAAGAATTTCTGTGGCCGACACATTGAAGCAGCACAATGGCAATATAGGCCCACACTTTCACAAACAACACACAATGGTACATTCTGCATAATGTAGGTAACTTTTTCCCTAGGCAAGGTAGCGTATGAGGACGAAATGCAGTTGCTTGGATATATGCCCCCCCCCCCCCACCCCAACCACACTGCTCTTCCACCTTACAGACTATAAACATGACAGCTCAAATCTTAAGTGTTAAAGTGGGGTTAGGGAGTGAGGTGCATGTGCTTGAGCATCAAAGCGGACATCAAATATGTATATTCAACTGTCAAACTGGGGGTAGGACTTAGGGTTAGATATGCTCCTCTACTATCTGGTTAAAGTGCATCTAAGATATCAAAATTATATACTAATGAGACTTCCCTTTCTAAAATGTTGAGTAGCTAAGTTTCAAAGCGGGTTAGGAAGGAATGTTCATGTAGTCAAGTGTCAAAGCGAGGTTAGGGAGGAATGTTCGTGTAGTCCAGTTTCAAAGCGGGGTTAGAGAGGAACGTGTGTAGTCCAGTTTTAAAGCGAGGCTGGGAGGAACGTATGTGAAGTCCAGTGTCCAGGTGGAGTTAGGGAGGAATGCGCGTCTAGTTCAACGTCAAAGCGGGGTTAGGGAGGAATGTATGTGTTGTCCAGTATCAAAGTCGGGTCAGGGAGGAACGCATGAGGTACCTGTGCTTGAACATCAAAGCGGACATCAAATATGTGTATTCAACTGTCAAACTGGCGTTACGACTTATGGTTGGGTATGCTCCTCTACTATCAAGTTAAAGTGCATTTCAGCTATCCAAATTATATGCTAATGAAATTTTCCTTCCCATACTGTTAAGTAGCTAAGTTTCAAAGCGGGTTAGGTGGGGATGTGTTTGTAGTCCATTGTCAGAGCGGGGTTAGGAAGGAACGCATGTGTAGTCCAGTATCAAAGCGGGGTTAGGGAGGAACGTAGGTTTAGTCAGTTCCAAAGTGGGCTAGGGAGGAATGTTTATGTAGTCCATTGTCAAAGCTAAGTTAGCGAGGAATGCTTGTATATTCAAGTGTCAGAGCGGGGTTATGGATGGGGTGTATGTGTATTCCAGTTTCAAAGGGGGTTTAGAGAGGAACATATGTGTACATGTAGTTCAGTATCAAAGCGGGGTTAGGGAGGAACTTATGTGTAGTCCAGTGTCGAGGTTTAAGGGGAGATGTATATGTACTCCATGTCAAAGTGGAGATAAGGAGGAATATTCGTGTAGTCCAATGTTAGAGCGAGGTTAGAGAAGAATGTTAGGGAGGGATGCATATTGGTGTGTTAAAGTTGGGTCAGGTACATGTGGTTATGCATCAAAGTAAACTTACATGTAGGGGGTGAGGTACCGGTACATGTACATGTGGTTGAGTGTGGAGGCAAGGTTGGAGAGTGAGGTACATCTGTTCGGGTTTCAACGTCAGTTTAAAGAGTGAAGTACATGTGCTTGAGCAAAAAGCGGAGTTGGGTATTGAGGTACCGATACATGTGGTTGAGTTTCAAATCAACGTGTGTTCGAATGTCAGAGTGGGGTTGGGGAGCACATGCTCTTGTGGTCAAGGTAATATCGTGGTTAACATACTTGGGCTTGCTGAATTCTTATCAGGCTCCTGTTTATGTGCTTCACTATTGAGCCTGGGGTAGTGACAAAGGTTTGTGTGTTCTTGTGTCAAAGCTGGGTTAAGGAAAGAAAGTATATATGCAGTTAATGGTCAAAACTAGATTAGGAAGAATGTACGCGTGATGCAGTGTCAAACCAATCTTGAACTGTCCCAAGTTGTGGCATTTTATTCTGCTGTACAGAGAAAAGGTAATATTTGTGATGAGAAATTAAACCGTAAACTGTAACAATTGGGTTCATTGTGCCGCTGCAAAGTGCCGCGCTGAAGAGGTTCAAGGTTCTTTATTTGCTGATCACAGCGCCCGTTATCGAGCAGATATACAATCAAGCGAAGATAATTAAGTAAAAATACATATAGAATAACCTAGTTGATTAGAAATAATTTGATTTACGGCAAAATAGCAGTCGTGATACAAGGAATAATAATGCCAGGAGCAACGATTTCGCTGGGATTTTACAATAAATTATGATCTTACTGACTAGTATCTGTGTGTAATACTAAAAACGTATATTAGTTAACATCTGTCATTCCTGTACCAGTAACAGATTTGTCATGTTTAGATGCCGAACCATCAATCATAATGCTACGTGCGCTCATACAATCATGAACAAACTTACCTAAATTTTTCACAATAATTGGATCCTCGCACGATAAGAGCCAAATAAATTTGTTTGAAATATCGAGTTGAGAAAAGTTGGCATTCATGCTATCACATTTAAATAGAAATATGTCCCGAAAATTATCATATTTATTACATTCCATTAAAAAATGGAATTCATCTTCAACCTTACCAGCATTGCAAAGAGTACATAAACGCTTATCTGCTGGTACTTTGGCAAATCTACCTTTCTCAATCTGAAGGTCATGGCTACTTGTTCGTAGCTTACATAAGTCACTGCGATGATCTCGATTCAGAATAGATAAGTAAGGTTCCAACACAAAATTTAGCTTGAAGGTTCTATATGTTCTGAGTTTGTTACCATAAGCTACGTTGGGACGGTCGGTAAACAGTTGTTCATTCCACCAATTACAAAATACAGAAGAGAAACTTCTTGCAGCTTTGGAAACTAAGCTACCAACAGATAAACTTTTTATCTGTTCGTATAAATGACTTAGATTTAAGAAGGACAATATACTTTTAATACCCGTTACCCAGGTCTTTTTTCCTTGGGTGTCCAATTTGATAGAAAAATCAAAAGCTTTCTCTAATAACGTATCATAAGGCATTTCAAATAAGCGACGCCAGTATCTAAGCATTGAACAAATAACATCAATTAGCATAGGACGTCGACCGAGTTCACCTAACACAGCACAATTTGTACATTTGGAGTTGACCCCCAGAATGTATTTACAGTACTTCAAGTTAAGTCTTTCAAGTGGTTCGTTCTTAAGATAGTTATCTAAAAATGAGTTTTTACTCAATTTTGTGACAATGAATGATCCCCATATCTCTGAACAGAAGAGCAAAATAGGCGTAATAGTATGATCAAATATATGCAAAGAAGTGGAGATTCCAGGAGGGTTACAAGAAAAACATTTTCGAATTTTGAAGAATGCCTTAGATGCCTTGCCATTCAGTTGAACTTTGCCCAATTTCCACGTTCCAGATGGGTTAAATGTAATTCCTAAATATGTGTACGACTGTACTGTTTCTATTTGGGCATCAACAAGACAGAATGATTTTGGGGATGTTCCACTCTTACAGTTAAATATCATACATTTAGTTTTAGCTATGTTCACTTCCAGATTCCATTTATCACAGTATAATTGTAGTTTATCAAGGGATAGTTGTAAACCCTCCTTACTGTCAGACAATAGCACAACATTATCTGCATACAATAAACAATTGAGGGGTGTGGTCCCAAGGAATACTGGGTCACATGAAAGTAGTAATGTAAGTGCTTATCGAGGCCTATTGACCTTTGACCTCAGAAATTTGCATATGACGTCACTTCCGGTTTGGGTGAATGAGGCGTGACCTTTGGACATGTCCAGACTTGTCTGTGTTTGTCATGTACTGGGGTTTTTCCCCACAATGGCCGCGGCTAATGGCGGCAAATCCGCCATGTTGGAAAATGGCGGCTCATCCGCCATGTTGGAAAATGGCGGCAAATCCGCCATGTTGGAAAATGGCGGCTCTGGCGGCTCATCCGCCATTTTTGAAAATGGCGGCTAATGGCGGCTAATCCGCCATGTTGGAAAATGGCGGATAGACCGCCGTTGTTGTAGAAAACCGTATAAAAGGGGGTGATTTTTAGTGGTTTGGTGTATTCATTGCACTACCCAACGGAGCTCTCTGACCTACCTGACCAGCCTGCCTGCCTGCCTGCTTGCCTGTCTGCCTGCCTGCCTGCCTGCCTACCAGATTGTTCTGACGAGAGGAGGAGAGAAGCATGAGACGTGGAGAAGATTTTTCATTGGACCCAGCAGCACCTCCGGTTGAAGTCTTACCCCAAGACGAGCGTGTGAGTGACATTTATCGACGTCACTGGGCTACCATACGCCATTGTTTTCACCGTGACCGTCGTCTATTGGACTTGTATAACTATCGACTGCAGGACCTCACTTATCTGTCTACCTATGCCGAGAACATTTTCACAGACCAGGTCACAGCGTTCAAGCTGAATATGACATTCGGGTACATTTTTCGGCACAAGGAGACGGACCAGGTGCGGTATTATTATCCCAGCAATAATACCTATGTGTTTGACCAGCCGTTCACGGTGACGGATGCGATTTCTCTGGAGCCACTCATCGACCAACTGACTACGTTGGATCCATTGGAATGGGCCCGGTTGCAACGCCCCAATACCAAATGGCTTGTGGAAATGGTCACCAACGTCACATTTTTCGTCACGAAAATGAGAGATCATCCTATCGGTGCTCCTGTACTACTACCACCTTGGCTGCTTCATCGACCGGAACTGTATGCATTAACCGGAGGAAAAAATGGACCCTACAAAGACCGGAAATGTCTGTTTCGCTGTTTGGCCGTGCATCTGGACGAGTGAAATCCCAAGGGTTGTGACAGAGTGGCCAATGACTATTGGGAACAGTATTTACAGGCGCAAGACTTGGATGAGCGGCACTTCCGTGGAGTCCCTTTCAAGAATTTGGATGACGTGGAAACTCTGTTCAACATCAATATCTTTGTATACCGATTACGATGCGAGGAGGATACATTTGTGGCTGAATTGGTTCGTCGTTTAACAGAACGGTATGCTTCTACCATGAAAGTCAATGTCTTCGACCACAATGGCGTGAGTCATTTTTCGCTGATCTACAATATGAGCCTGTACGCCCAGTCTTACAGTTGTGCCCAATGCCATCGGGTGTTTCACCACTCTTGGCACCTACATCGACACGAGAAGAGTTGTGACAACAGTGTGAAGCGAAAATTTCCTGGTGGTGTGTATCATAATACGCCTACTATTTTCGAGGAACTGGCCGATGAGGGTCTTATCATACCGGAGGAGGATCGTTATTTTCCCTACCGGGCGTGTTACGATTTTGAGGCCCTGTTGGAGCCCATGGACATGTTTTCAGCGAAAACGCAGTGGACGCAGCGCCATATTCCCCTGAGTGTCAGCATTTCCAGCAACGTACCTGGCTATGACGCTGCACCGGTCTGTTTCGTGTCCACCGGGGATTCCCATGAGTTGATCACCCGCATGATGGAGTATTTAGAGGAAGTCAGTGCGGCCAGTACGGAATTGTTGGTGTCCAAGTTCCAGGACGTACTGGACCAGCTGGACGATCGGATTCCTATACCGGGTGTATCGTTTAGTGACGATGAAGAGTCCGAGTCCGAATCCGAGTCGGAGCCGGAACCCATGCAGTCGCAGGATGTGCCTTTACCTAAACCGTATGCGGAGAAACTGAAAGTGCGCTTCCTACAATAGCTAGGCCAGTTACCGGTGCTCGGTTTCAACTCGGGGCGATACGACTTGAACATGGTGAAGGAATTTCTCTACCCCTACTTGGCCCAGGCTAATACCATCAAGTCCGTCATCAAGAAGATCAATAATCATATGGCCCTCACTACCACATCACTCCATTTCCTGGATGTACGGAACTACTTAGCTCCCAATTATAGCTATGATCAGTGGGTGAAGGCGTATGACTGTGCACAAACCAAAGGACGGTTCCCTTACACGTATATATCGACGCTCGACCGTTTGGAGGAAACACAGTTGCCACCCCGGGATGCGTTCTTTGACGATTTGAAGCAAGTGGAATGTCCGGAAGACACGTACCGGGAACTACAGCAGGTATGGAACGATCAACACATGCAGACCTTGCGAGATTTCCTGATATGGTATTGTGACAAAAATTGATACTTCTGGTTTATCATCATCGAATGAACAGCTGACTTTATATAAATGACTGTTTACGCGAGGAATACAGATCTGACAGTGAAGTAAACAAATGCCATCCTCTGGACCCTCCTGTATTCCCGCATTTCACAATCCTATTTGTTTACGTTTTTATCGTCTGCTTCTGTCGGTATAATTCTATTGAAGTGGAAGGTTTTTGGCGGACCCCTCCTGTGTTCAATTGTAAGTTTATACTTGAAATAATTTTTCTTGTGTAAAATCCCGTCAGGATATGAAAGTACACATATTATATTATATTGTCCTGAAGTATAAAGTTTCAGAGTATAGTAGTTGTCGATATATTGATTTTTAAAATTATATTGGCCCTGCTAGATTTTACGATCGCCAGTGAGCCGCCATCTTGGTTTTAGCGAGCACCTGGATTTTGAACTAGAGAAAATCTTACATCTATCAACTTTAGGACTCTGTTCAGTACTCAAAAATAATATATCTTACAACTATGAGTGTTTAGACTTACCTTGCTGGAAACAATTTAGTCCGATAATGATTAGCTTTCTGTAGTTTGACAATCATTCTTGCCGTAACTGTAGCAAAAGTCAATGTTCTCGCCACATACACTCTGCGCACATTTGCTCACACGTTCAGGCTGGATAATCTGTCCTTCTTTGGCTAAAGAGCGTTTCCAATTTAAATTAGAGATAACAACGTGAAGCTCAGGAAATATGCTTCAAAGTGATATACGATTCACAGATTATCTGATCAAATTGATACCTATTTTGATGATAGAAACTGACATATGCCTTTTAGAAAAGAGCGTTCAAATTCCCGCCGCCTTGTTGAAAATTCTACAATCTGCTGCTAGTGACGTCATATTTTTGACTCGGCCTTCACCACAGCCAATCAAATTACTCGTTTCATTCAAGGCATAGTAACGTTACGTAATTGGTTAGCAACCAAAAACTATAAATAGGATCGAGAAATGACAAATGAACATTCGGTCTCGGAGAGGCGAAGGGCAAACATCTCCTAGCCACACTAAATACATACACACGGTTGAAGTGCTGATTATTGAATATTTATGGTAAATAAAGAACACAAGATTAAGATCCAGCAAGTACAAATTTATTAAAGAATTACCTTGTAGAGTACTTACCTTCAAGTAGTTACCCTCAAGGATTAACCTTCAGGAAATTACCCTCAAGGATTTACCTTCAAGAAATTACCCTCAAGAAATTACCTTCAAGGAATTACCCTCAAGGAATTACCTTCTAGGAAAATATATCTTTAGGAACATTTCAGTGTTGCCTATCTTGGTGGGGAAATATTACCCCATACAAAATTACCCCAGGAACTTTCATATTTACAAATACCAACCTAAAAGTACCCGTAAGAATAGTACCCTAGGAACTTTTATAACAGAAGCTGAAAATTGAGATACGGTACTTCAGAATAATAACTGGCATAAAGAAAGATGTTGTACATTCTGTAAATAAATTTGGAGACTTGTTAATGTTGAATTTGAACAATTTGTTTGGACAATTGATGATTTTTGAGGATAAGTTGAGAATTTGAAATAACATGTGACTACGACCAGTCAGACGGACTTGACAAACTACAGCTGAAATATATTAAGATAAATAAATACGAACCTACCTAGTAGCGGCGTCTCCATTGAGTAAGCTCGAACGTTACCAAGAACAGATGAAATTAACAGAAGAAGTTAACAGAGGAAGTTAACAGAAGAAGTTAACAGATGAAGTTAATGGACGAAGTTAACAAAGTTACAGACCTGGTAAACAGCGAGAAGTAAACAGACAAGCTTGACAGAAGAAATAAACAGAGCTAGTCTAATAAAATAAGAGAATCAACCAAGTCAGACATTTAGGGTAAATTAAAGCAAACAAGTTTGAAAACTAAAAAAAATAACTTACCTTGAAGTAATATATGGTGGCAGCGAAAAAGTGAACTTAGGAAATTAAGGGTAAGAGTTACCCCTAGTGGAAATCCGCTACAGTATAATAACTTAGATGTGGTTCCTTTCCTGGAAGCGGCCGAGAAAATGGTTCAACTCTTTCGTCGTGAGATGGAAGTCGACATCTTCAAGGAGTCCTTGAGTTTACCGGGTCTGGCGCTTCGCCATCTTTTTCAAGAGTGTCCTACGTACTTCTCGCTGATACAGCAAAAAGATGCGGACATGCATGATTGTCTAAAGCAGAACATCGTCGGCGGACCTAGTCTTATTTTTCACCGTTATCACGAGAAGGACGTCACTACTCTCCCCGGTGGAAAACCCTGTGCTAAAATCATCGGTTTCGATGCAAATGCCTTGTACCTGTGGTCTCTGGCCCAACCTATGCCCAGTGGACATTATACACGTTGGTTGGCGGAAGGCCAGCATTTCACACCGCAACGCACTCCCTACAAGCATCTGGCTGACCAGTGGTTGGATTGGGAAGCCTATCGACGGGGAATTTATATACGCCATCAGACCAACGCCACAGAGAAGCGCATAGGAGATCGTCGACTCCCCGTCGATGGGTTTGCCCTGGTGGGTAGAACACCGACCGTATTCCAATTTTACGGCTGCTATTGGCACGGCCACGGATGCCATTTCATCGCTGGACGCTTCAACGAACGACGTGGAAAAACACCGGAAGAATTACGGGAAGAAGTGCAGGAGAACGGCGATTATGTGAAAGAGAGAGGATACCATCTTATCGAAATGTGAGAGTGTGAATTTCATACCATATGCCAGGCCCGGCCACATTTACGGCGTTTCCTAAAAGAGCGCGAGTACCCGCTCAGTCGTCGGCGACTCCTGAGTCTGCCACAGATGTTCGACGCCATTCGTTCTGGGAACCTCTACCGCTTTGTCGAATGTGATTTGCATGTTCCCGACACTCTCAAGCCCCTCTTCGCCCAGTGCCCTCCCATCTTTAGGAACACGCTGGTGGGTCGGGATGATATTGGAGACACCATGGGGGCCTATGCTGAGCAACACGAATGTTTGCCTCGACCTCGACGGATGTTGATTTGCAGTATGTGGGCAGAGAAAATCTTGCTGGGCACTCCTCTGCTGCAGTGGTACATGAGCCACGGTCTGGAAATTACGAAAATATACCAAGTGATACAGTACGTACCCAACGCCTGTTTTGCGGAGAATGCCGACATCGTGACGTCTGCCCGTCGTCAAGGTGATCAAGACCCGAGTAAGGCCATCATCGGTGAATCGTGGAAATTGACGGGCAATGGCTATTATGGCAAAACGGTCACGAACCAGGATAAGCACGTGAACGTGAACATCTGTACTACCTCACAAGCCCGCAAAAAAGTGAATTCTCCTCTGTTTCGCTCCGTGGAGGTCATCGATGACGACACCTATGAAATCACTTTAGCTAAAAAGACTATCCGTTACAACCTGCCCCTCCAGATTGGATGTATGGTATACCAGGTGGCCAAGCTGAGGATGCTCCAGTTTCTGTATGATTTCATGGGTGTGTATTTTAATCCATCAGACTGGCAACTCATGGAGATGGATACGGACTCGGCCTACATGGCAGTCTCTAATGCGGATTGGGAGTCCCTGGGGAAACCCGAGTTACGTGCACAGTATGAAGCGGAACGGGACCAGTGGCTACCTCGACGTGACCATTACCAGTACGATAAGCGTACGCCGGGCCTCTTCAAGCTGGAGTGGAGTGGGGATGCTATGATTGCTCTCTCCTCCAAGACGTATTACTGTTACGGTGGAGACGAAAATAAGTTTAGCTGCAAAGGGGTGAACCGGCGCGATCCCAACATCGACAAAGCCTTGTACCTGAACGTGCTGCAAAGCCAGGCCAATGCGAGTGGGACTAACCGAGGATTTCGTGTGGTGGACCACCAAATGCGGACGTACATCCAGCAACGAGACGCCTTTACTTTCTTTTACCCGAAACGGAAAGTCCTTCCCGATGGCATCAGTACCACTTACCTGGACTTGTGAAAATTTCGAACTATATCACTTTTGATACACGAGTTAAAAACTGTAAAGTCAGGATGGCCGCCGGGCGCCAGTTAACAGTGCTGGTCTGCGAAATGCAGAACGTAGGTTCGAATCCTACTCCTGACAGATTTTTTGTACATACCACTTGTATTCTATTGTACATACCACCTGTATTCTATTGTACATAGTCTAACCCTTCTTGTTCACTTAAATAGAAAAAAGTCAAAACCATCATTTTGTGTTTTTCATGAATCTTTTTTTATTCAACATCAATGAACATCAATGAACGTCAGAACAACAACGTCATAACATAAAAAACAATAGTACTGCGCAGTGCATTGAATCAATTAAGTTAACCAGAGAAATGGAGCATGCACATTAAAACGAGAGGCAGTCCAGTCATAGACGAGTACATCACGGTCTTCGGCTTGACAATAATCATCAAACATGTGTACGATCGTTTGCATAGAATGTCCTCTACTCCGGTGAGTGAGATAAAACACACAGTACTGTCCGCAGACACTACTCAAGAGTCCTTGTAATCTTTGAGTATTCCAACGCCACACTGTAGTAGATACGTCCATGAACTTCACCAAATCGGGATGCAGGGGTGCAAGTCCGTAGGAATCAAAGTAATCGCCTTGGCCCAGGGTGTCCACGTACACAGCCACCCAATGTTCACCGGGTCGAGACCCAGGGTCTGTATTCAGGATGTAGGCTGCAGGGGTGGTGGAGTGGGTGGGAAACACATTGCGTGGAAACACACCTCGAAAGGGTATCCGAGGAACTCGCTGGAGTATGCCCATCAGCTGCTCTGTATCCATGACTCTAGCTGGCGTAGTCACACAGGACGCTTCTTTGCTGATCCACGCTGATGACGTTATCAAACTCGGCGTAGCAAATCACGTTAATGGTCTGGGCTAGAGCGACGGCGAAACGCAGTTCCAACCGTAGGTTTCCTTTCTTGAGCAAGGCCAGTTGATGACCGTGTTCCAAGGTGGGGGTGAGGTCGAAGGCGAACAAAGTGTACCCACGGGCAAAATCTCGTCGAGTGATGTTATTTCCTTCGTCCTGGTTGTTTTGTCCTGTGACTGTAAACAGGTTCAGGTAGCTCCGCACATAGTTTTGGTTACCAAAATCCGGTTGTAACGGGCGGGCTGGAATTTGATGGCCGGCCACGTGCAGTGCCAAAAAGTTGAGGTTGAAATGTTGAAAGTTGAACGGATTCTCCACCCACCCAGCATTGAAAGCGGTGTTGGTCACACACGCCAGGGTAAGACGTTTAGGGAGATCCCCTAGAAATAAATTTTCACGATTGGCCATCATCGTACCTGCTGGCACAGAGAACACCTTGGTCTGTACGCGTCGGATGGGGTACAGGGCTGGTTTTTTCGATAAGGCTTCCATGTGACTCAGCAACACACCCTGTTACAAATCCACCATACGGACAAACAGGGCTGCATCTTCTATGACGATGTTGTATTTGGGTTCATCTCCATCGGCCATCAAGGCAAACGTAGGTGGGGAACGGATCAACTTGATCTTGATGGATACACCGTTCATCATGTAGCGGTCTTGCAGGAATAGATCGGCGTGCAGTCGTCCCATCATATCGACGGACTTGCTAGTGGCTGTAAACTGCCTGCGATGGCCGAACCCATTATTGTTTGCGGCCACGCTATTCATGGCATTGGGTGTATCCCTGTAGTACAGTGAAGCTTGCAAGTGTGATTTTTTGGCATCTTCGCCGTACGACAACAGCGTCTCCATGTAGGCTCGGTACGGGTACGTATTGGTGGACGTACTGATGAGTTTATCGTCCAGACTGATATCCACCTGTTGGAACAAGGAGTGCAGCCAAAGATTCACCGGGCCTACTACCGCATCCTCGCCGATGGGGTCCCCGGCTTCGTCCACTATTTTGGCTTTCACGTACAAGTAGGTGTGGGCTAAATCCAGGTAGGCCGTATCTTTGTTTTCAATGGTAAATTCCACGGGTCCCGTACCCGTCAGGCTAGCCAGGGGTCGATGTTCTACCCAACGTCCTTCGGCCACACTGGTCTGGGTGGGTGGAATAGTCCACAAATCCAATTCACTGTTGGTAGACGGACACGACTCGGAGTTAATGAATGCCATTATGCGAAGATGTCTCTCCTACTCTTCTTCTTCTTCCGGGGTGTGCGTCGTCGGTGTGTCTGTCGTCGAATGACTCTTCGCTGTACCCGTGGTTGTCTTTTAAGGGCTTTGGCGATCAAGACGCTGCCTGCTTCTTTAGCCCGTCGTTTGAAGGCTTGTCGGGGTGCTGTGCCTCCCAAGACATCACCGGTCACGTGCAATCCACTGCGTACCGCTTGTTTACCCACCGCTTTGACACCCCGTGTCACCAAGGGCAAGAACGTTTTCACGATGCTGCCCAGTATGTTACCCAATCCGTGACCTCGTTGCATGCGGGCACCGCTAAAGATGGGCAAGCTCCCTCCCGTTTGTTTCTTGTAGTAGTCGGCATAGCTGGGCGTATGGCACTGGTAAGGCACGTACATTATACGAAGTGAGGAGAACGGGCTTGTCGGAAATGAAGTGTCAGCACCACTTTCCCTCGTTCGAATGCGACCGGGTGTCCCGTGTCATCTCTTATATCCACCGTGATCGTGTTGATATCGGTATGTCGTACGGGCAGGTAGAGTATGTGGTTGAAACTCTGGGTGACTTGATCGCCATACTTCTTTTTAATGGGTATCACCCGTAACAGAGGTATGTTCACATCGCCCACAATATGGCTGTCCACTGCGTCCGAGTAGACGTAGAGTCCGTACATACCTACGTTCATATCCATCACAACGTCACCGTTGTCGGTGGTGGGACCCGTGTAGACGCTGTAAGGCAGACCTAACATTTGCTGCAGTCTGGGACTGAGTTTCACACCCACGTTGGGGCTGAGCAGGATACAGGACTTGTCGTTGTGTGTGTTGACATCGAAGATCACGTGATTCTTGAAGGGATAGGCTTTCAGGGGTCTTGAATTATTCGTCACCTCCCGTAGAGACTTATAATGCAACAAGGTGAGCAGACCCTCTATGAACGTCTTGGGTGTATCGTATTGGCCTTCGGGGCGAGTGAGTCGGTGTACTTTGCCTTCGTAGGTCACTTCGTACCATACTTCTTGGCCTCGTACGTTGTACCACGAGTAAGGGTATTGAATATCCACCAGTCCACATTCCCACCGTCCAGGTAAATGCAACGGTTGCGGTAATTGAGTCACGTACTTGGCCAAGGTGTTGTCAGGAAACAACACCGTACCAATTACAACACATATAAGGGAAGTGGAAAGAGGTGCCGACATACTGACTGCGTCACATGACTTCACACAATAGTCCTCTGGTTAACCTATTCTAAAGCACATACCAAGAAGTCTGGGTCCGCGCCGCGCACCAGGGCCCGGCCCACCTCCGGTGGCGCGCTGCGTAATACGCGGAGGGCCGGCGCGTGCTTGCGTATCCGTGCAGACATGATGAGGAAGTGAATGCTAGAGGGGGTTGTTGCTTCTTTTATTTGGGTGTGTACACCTTCTGCAACTCACCGGGAAAAATGTGGATGCGCAATCGAAGTGCCGAGGGTGTCTCTTGTTTCAAGTCGATGAGTAGATACCCGTGAGCCCCTTGGGTGGCATCTTCAAAGGCTTCCCGCACAAAGGCCGTGTTTTTAGGGTACATCTGTTTCGCCAGGTGCATAATTTGTGATGCGTCTCTGGGGCTTTTGAATAAGACCACATACTGAGCATTCAAACTAATGTTCCTGTGCTCTTTGTTCTTACTGAAGAGATTCTGCACGATGTAGATGATGCTCAACCGACGATGATGGCTTCCTTTGGTAAAGAGACGGGTGACTCGACTGTCCGATTCGGTCATTAGATCGTCTACCACGACCAACGTGTCTTCTGGGGTGTCCTCTGGGGGTAATCCTCCCACCAAGGTGAGTCCAGGGAGGCGTGTCAGTTCCTCGTACGCAGGTTGCCAAGCTCCATAAAACCACAGGATGTGAGCCACGGGAGGAGAAATGAGGGCTGACCCGTGTTGGATGAGCCGTTGAACGAAGTGTGTTTTTCCCGACCCGGTCGGTCCAGCGATGAGACACGTGAAGGGATGCTGCCACCGAGGATCCATTGCGTTTTTATTTGGTGATTTGCGCCCGGCGTTCAGAGGCCCACCACCGTTGTCGTGGATCCCACCGGGAGTCGTAGTCGTGCGGGTACCGTTGCCGTGGTAAACGTGATTCACCGGATCCCCCTCTAGGTGTTAGCGTCGTGGTGTTGGTGGTGGTGGTGAGTGGTTGTCGTGATCTGGGTGCCTCTGATGCGGAGGGTTCGCTTCTGAATAAACGTGGTACTCGTCCCACTCTAGGTGTTGGCGTCGTGGTGGTGGTGGTGGTGGTGGGTGTACTAGGTTGCCGTGATCTGGTGGACGGTCCGCTTCTGAGGGTAGATACGGGAGGCTGGCGGGTGAAAAGAGGACTAGACCGCGTAGTGGACTGGGTGTGTGGTGCTCGGGTCCGCAGGGTCGTAGGAGAGAGAGTGGTGGTGGTGGTGGTGGTGTTGGGTGATTGCACTTGACGTTGAGGTGGGACCCCCGGTGGAGCAGCACTTGGACGAATGGTGGAGAAACAGGATATCAGGTACGCCAAATCGTAGAACACTCCTCCAAATAAGGTACCCAGAAGCACTACTAGACACACCACGGTACCGACTTGTCCTTTTCGAGTCTGTAGCAGTAAGGGTAAATGTGCACTATCCATGGTACAACCCTACACTGAAGGGTGTAGGCGATGTGAGATAGAATTTATAGCCGTTTCATGTCACGGGCTGAGACCCAGGAATTAAACGAACTGGGCCAACCTTGCCATTTGACGAAATGATAGGGGATGCCACGTCGACGTTCCATTTTCAAATCTTTTCCACCGTGTAGTAGTCTTTCCGTGTTTTCACCACCGGTTGTAATTCTGCCTCGTAAAAAGTGCCTTGCAGTGTTTCTCCTTGTAGATCTTCCAGTTGATAGACGTGTGGATGTCGAGGCTTATGGCGAACGATGACAAAGTGCTCGTCACTCCAGTTGGGCACGTAACTTTTCTCAAATTGCCCTTTGACTTTACTGATCCGCACCACATATCCGCGTTTGTAACGGGGTGACGTGAGTGGGCTGGGGTCTATCGAGTACAGCGTACGGCGCACTTGATGTTCGTTGCGTTCTGTCACATCGAGGGGAGTTCGCTGGATACTGCGATGATAGGCTCGATTGTACCCTTGGACCAGTTGAGGTAGCACATCGATGTACCGTCGGGTGTTTTTGGCGGTAAAATACTTGTACATTCGTCCTTTGAAGGTGCGATTGAATCGTTCGACGACAGAGGCTTTGGTCTCGTTGTACGTATGGAAGAAAAACACCTTCTGTTTCTTAAGAAAGGCTTGAAAGTGACGGTTGAGAAATTCTGTGCCTTCATCCGTTTGCAAATAGAGGGGTTTGCGTCCCGTCTTGAAAATCTGCTGGAACGCACGTACCAGATTCTCTCCTGTTTTGGTCCGGATGGGCAGTACCCATGCGTACTTGGATAAAATATCGATACAGGTCAACATGTACCGATGTCCATCATTGTGGGGTGCAAATCGACTCATATCGACCAAATCGGCCTGCCATTGTGCGTCTACGCCTCCTACGATGACTCGGTTACGGCGAAAATGTCGTCGGGCTGCTCGATGTAAGCTATAAGTGTCTTGGGTTTTTAACCATTCTCGAACTTCAGTTCGACTGATGCCTTGGGAATGTGCAGCTCGAGCGAGCGCTCCCACAGCGCTATAAGCGGCTGGACTGGTAGGGTTGTAATACAAATCTGTTAACACCTTGTTCACAGTGGTACGCCACGTGGATTCCTGCCGCCCAGCTTTTCTCATTCCCTTTCGGGTGCCTATCCCCCTCTTCCTGCCCCACCGGGTTGCGCTGTTGTGTGTTCGCTTCATGAGTAGACACTGACACTCTAGCCTGTGTGCATCCTATAGATATAGTACTTCATCGACAATGGGGACTACTTTTTCCAAGGCTGTCCATAGATCAGGGTCCAGAGTAAAACCACCTTGCTTCAGACAGAGGAGTCGAGCAAAATAGGGACCACGGAAAATGTAGACGTCGTCACACAGGTGAATGCTAGCACCGTCCAGGTCACCCAACAACACCCGTTTCAAGGTAGTCCAGCCTTCCGGTGACAAAGAGACACGCGCTTGGGGTTCAGACGTACACCAACACCTACTGTCGTCACCGATGAGCTCCACTCGTTTGGGGTACAACAATAGGGTGCAGCCAGGTGTAAGAGTGCGGGTAGCCACAGAGTTCGCGTCGGGGTGCAGTAAGTCGTGGACGTCGGTGATAATAGCTTTCAGCGCCTGCCATAATGCCGGACGGAGTATGATAGAGAGACCACCCCGCTTTTCTAACCGGGGAAAAAAGAATCATCTCTACCACTTCGTAGGTAGACACCTACTCCCATGTGCATGAAATCGACTTCGGGCTCTTTTCCCTGTAACAACCGTGTCAACAGAGTCCATCCTGCTAGGGTTAAACATAGCTTCACCTCTCGGGGATGTTCTTCGATGAGCCGCAGTTGATGGTCATAGACGATCAGGGTGACGTGGGGAGTGAGTTGGAACAAGGCAAGCTCCCCAAGTGCTCCGTGCGCTGCCATGGTGGTGAATGACAAAACACCGACGAGGGAGGCCTGTATAAATCGAATGGTCCACGTTGTGGTTTTTTTTATTTTTCCATCACCCTTCGTGAAAGTCCGTGATCACTCGGTAGTGTCTATTAAACCCCTAGTCCGTAGCCGTACACCTTATAGTTTTTTTCGTGCCTCTCTCTATCCGTACCCGTATACGTTATAGTTTTTTATTTTCCCCCACCTTCGTGAAAGCCCGTGATCATTCGGGCTGTAATGTTACAGAGATATGAATGGATTTAACCTGGGAATTTGCCATACCCAATTTTGTGCAAAATGAGAGGATTGTGAGTTGACCCAGGATGCATCACTCGCACCATCGTGAAAGTCTGTGATCATTCGGGGTGTAATGTTATAGAGATACGCATCGATTTAACCTGGGAATTTGCTATAGCAATTTCGCGCAAAAAGAGAGGATTCTGACGTGACCCAGGATGCATCAGTCGCGCCTAAAATTGGACCAATCAGCGACGCGTAGTTCAACCCTAATGTTATAGAGATACGAATGGATTTAACATGGGAATTTGCTATAGCAATTTTGTGCAAAATGAGAGGATTCTGACGTGACCCAGCAGGCATCACTCGCGCCAAAATTAGACCAATCAGCCACGCGTAGATCAACCCTAATGTTATAGAGATACGAATGGATTTAACATGGGAATTGGCTATAGCAATTTTGTGCAAAAAGCGAGGATTGAAAATTAACCCAGGAAGGTATGCTGCGCGCCATATTGGGCCAATCAGCAAACACGTATATCAACCAATGGTGAGGACGGAAACAGAGCCAATGAACGAGCATCACCCCCGTTGAAACAGCCAATGAAAATCTACTCTAGTTTCAGTATAAAACCAGAGGCCGCGTGGGATGCTTCATTCAAATCACATTTCGCATACTGTCAAGACCTATCGACCAAGCAAGAGAAAAATGAGCGGGAGACCCAAGATGTCCACGACCAAAGCTTCGGCCAGGATGGTAAGAGCAAGAAGAGAAAGGAGGGAACTAGCGGTAGCAATAAAAAGTGAGACGATGGGCTCGAGACAACGTGAAGTTGACACGGCTGTCGTGGGGTGAACTGCACCAACTTGTATCCCAGGCACCGACGACTTTAACGGGGGATGACTGGCTGGAGACGTTGGGCGATGTATTGGATGCCCAACAGCAACAACTTCGTCCACAAGTGCAACAGCCAGAATTCATCGACATCGCCTACCTACAAGAATACCACCAGCATCATTTGTAGACGATCTACCCATCGATGTCGATGAAGATGAACAACAACAACATCGTTACACATTACAGCCTGGCCGGTAATTTTCCGCCAGTTTGGAGTAGACAGGCAAACTCCCCCTGAATAAAACAGGGTAAACAAATTGACCTTAACGTCCGTTTTTAGGGCCACCCCAATCTACCGAAAGGGGAACTTCTAACGTGGCACATTCAATTCAAATCAGGTCCTACATGGGTGAATCTCCTCTCCTCTATATTCTATCATTACCAATCTCCAACCCCCAAAAAAATCCCTGCCTTCAACGGTCCTTTTCAGGGCCAACCCTTAGCCTTCCAAACAGAGTAGACCCTTTTGTCAGTGTGTTCAGGGCCAACCCCTAAACCTTCTCTCCCTTTTCAGTGTTCAGGGCCAACACATGCAAAATCCCCTCTCCTCTATGATTTTACCAATCTCCCTCACCTCACAAACAAACAAAAAAAATTTACACTCGGCTATTTCCGGACCACCACGGTAGTGCTCAATGTGCTCACCTCTCTCATTACTAATCTCCCACAACGAAAATTATTTTTACACTCGGCTATTTCCGGCATTATTCGGTTACCGTACATTCATACTAATACCTGGGCACTGTTAGTAGGAAGTTTCCATTTACTAAGTGTTATTTACCTATTGTTACCTAGGTGTGTGTGCATGTGCAGGAGATGGTGTTATTTTTTTTTATTTTTTTTTTTTTGTGCTTTGAATTAGAAGCTTCCTCTTACGAAAGATTGGGGTGGCCCTGAAAAGGACCTTTGGAAGATGTAAGGGGTTACATCGTTCGGGTCAGGTTTTCTCTCCTCTGGGCACACACCGGGCATTCGAGGGCAATGAGTTTACACTCTATGGGGATGTCAGTGGACATAGGCTGTGTTGTTCGTCGGGCATGTCTGTGAATACAGGATAGACACAGGGCTTGATGGCCGCATGGAAAAATGGCATATTTAGCAAAGCGTCTAGAGCATTCGACACAGCGTAAATACTGTTGTGGTTTCCATATTGCGTCTGGTCCCAGTCTTCTTCTTATTGCGGAAGAGTAGTACTCCATCTCTTGCTGCTGTAAAATAGCCATCTCTTCTTGTTCTTTTTTTCTCTTTTCTGTTTTTCTTGGTCTTCTCCCAGTAATGGCGGTTGTAAAATAGCCATCTGTTCTTGTTCTTTTTTCCCCCTTTCTGTTTCTGGGTCTTCTTCTGCCAACTCATCTGGTAGGAGTTGAGCTTGGGCTTGTTCTTCATGTTGTTGGAAGATATCTTGTAGCACTCCTTCAAACCGTTGGTATTGGAGTGCGGTGACATCCGCTGCCACTTGTGCTCCTTCGTCGTGTTCAATATCGCCGCCCTGTACCGGTTGGTGTTGTTGTTGTTCATCATCATCTATGAATAGGTCTTGTAATATATTATCCAGCCAATCTTCATCGTGTACCATATCGATGAAATTCTCCTCTACCGGTTGGTGTTGTAGTTCATTATCTATCAATAGCTCTTGTAATAGGTTGTCAATCGCTCCATCAATATCCATGTTTTCAGCCATAGCCATGATGTAGTTGTGAATGAATGGATAGACACTGCGCGCTTTTTATAGTCTAACCGTAGAGCGCGCGCATGAGCGCGCGGACGTCAGCGAAATCTCTCCATTGATAGATTGTGCTGGCTCATGCTCGCGGAAATTTTGTGTTTCTTTTCCAACTTTAAACCGGTGTCATTTTGCAATAAATGCGAGTTGACGTATAAAATTTATTTCAACTTGAACTGGGGGAACTGATCGTGTAGCGTTGAAAAATTAACCCGTAACGCTATGGAAGTGGTGGTGTGGAAAACCCGGTACACTTGAAATAAATCGGTTTACCTCCGTAAAAATACGCGAGGTGTGTTCCTCACAGCCTTATAATGTCAACCTGAAAATTGCAGCAGGGTCCTATCACGCGGGCTACGGTAACACAGCACTATACAGTCTGGAGGCAAATGTGAGTACAGCTATGCATGCCAATGGCTGTGTTACCGTAGCCCGCGTGATAGGATAAAAATTCCTACTTTTCTTTCGATAAACCTGCTGCAATTTTCAGGGTGACATTATAAGGCTGTGAGGAACACACCTCACGTATTTTTACGAAGGTAAATCGATTTATTTCAAGTGTACCGGGTTTTCCACACCACCACTTCCATAACGTTACGGGTCTAAAAATCGATAAAATCATTAAAAATAGTGGGTTAGCCTGCCGCTAGCCTTCTGAATTTTTCAGCGCTACACGATCAGTTCCCCCAGTTCAAGTTGAAATAAATTTTATACGTCAACTCGCATTTATTGCAAAATGACACCGGTTTAAAGTTGGAAAAGAAACACAAAATTTCTGCGAGCATGAGCCAGCACAATCTATCAATGGAGAGATTTCGCTGACGTCCGCGCGCCATTTTCCAACATGGCGGCTCCAAAATGGCGGCTCCAAAATGGCCGCCTAGACTATAAATAACGCGCAGTATCTAGCCATTCATTCACAACTACATCATGACTACCAGACGGAGGTTATTCAACGCACAAGATCCTAGAGAACATAGGGAAGTGATTCGCACCAGTGAAGATGACAACAATGAACATGTGACAATAATTACCAGCTTACAGCGGGTGCATGAACATCATATTGCCGATACGTTGAGACGGCAAAGTGCACAACAAGACCAAGAGATAAGGGACGCTATGGACGATGAGGATGTCACGGACGATGAAGAACTCCCCGAGATAGAGTGGTTAAATAGTAGACCCCCAGCAACTACAGCGGCTACCCAAACGCCAGCTACCACAACGCCGGCTACGGAAACAGGAATGACAACGCCGGCTACCACAACGCCAGCTACCACAACGCCAGCTACAGCAACAGGAATGACAACACCACCCTCTTGGACAGAGATGGTCCGCCTGAACGAACAGATTGATCAAATGAACGAACACATTGATCAAATAGAAGAGGACAAGTGTAAACTACGTAAACAACTGACTAAGGAAGAGAATAAATCCACCTGTAGCGTGTGTAACATCGAAGAGACCATGTACGCCTTCTTCCCGTGCGGTCACCTATGCCTATGTCGGGAATGCTTGGTATCCCTAACATGTATAGGAGGGACGTGCCAGTGCAGTGAGACGGAGGAACTGCATTTAAAGATACGATGCCCTGTGTGTAGGGCGTGGGTGTCCGGGGTGAAGAAAATTTTCCGCCCGTAAAACAGTGTGATAACACTTTCCAAAGGCCCTTTTCAGGGCCACCCAATCTTTTCGAAAGAGGAAGCTTCTAACTCAAAGCACAAAAAACACCAGCTCCCATCACCCATATGAAAACCTAAGGTCTTCACCACAGTAGACTCTTAGTGTTGAATTTTTTTAATACAATTATCTTTGCAAAGAATGAACACTAACACCCATTTTGAATTTCTACTATTTTGATTAACACAATAGAATGAACGTCTTCACCACAGTAGACTGTGGGTATTGAATTCTAATACAATTATACGCTATCAAGGCGCTTAAATGAACGTAGAATGAACATAGAATGAACATAGAATTTAGGAATACGATAATGTCTGAATGTTCAATGCAACAAGACTTGAAATGTTCAATATTTATGCAACAAGACTAACACAGTAGAATGAACGTCTTCACCACAGTAGACTCTGGGTATTGAATTTTTTTAATATAATGATACGCTATCGAGGCGCTTCAATGAACGTAGAATAAACATAGAATGTAGGAATACGGTAATGTCTGAATGTTTCAATGCAACAAGACTTGTGTGAAATGTTCAATATTTATGCAACAAGATTTGTTTGAACTCATCATCGTCTTTCCGCCCCTGGTGCACGTAGATGAAGGTAGCAATCTGTTCACGTGGAATTCTGGGTGGACAGGCAGCTTCCAATGCCTGGGCAATTTGCACCTCGTTCATGTCCTGTAGTGCCTCAGTGATGAGCGCGTCTGATGGTATACTATTGTCCACACACGTATGCGTGTTGAAGAGCCCGTTCTTGTTCACACAGCCTGCACATTGCTGGATACGCAAGTGTCGAATGCGGGGTCTGAGATGATCCAGGAATGTGTCGATGTACTTCTTATAAATATACTGAGACACCTGGTCAGACAGGGCTTCATGAATTACAGCTGCGAGACTCGCCACGCAGTTATTTTCAAGGTGACGCCCTGAGGACAAGGAATACGCTCTTGCGTATCTGACCTCATTTTCCATTTCCGTATATGCACGAGGAGCATGTTGTTGAATGTAGAACAGCTGACAAAGATGTCGTCACCCACATAAAATTTCGCTTCGTCACTCCCCTGGTGGTCAATGACCGCACCGACGGCGTAATCAACGGCCTGTACTCTTAGCCAGGTGTCCAACGTCAAGGCGATATGCTTAGGTGGTTTGTCGTCCCAGGCCGGTGCGTTAAAATGCACTTCCTCTTCTTTGACACTCACAGTTAAATAGGGTGAGAGCTCCCAAGTGTTCGTGTGGGCTGCCTGGTAGGCCTGCTGGATAATGTCATTTATCTCCTGCACAGACACAGGAAGTACCACCTCTTCTTTAGCTGGCTCAGGCACTTGCTGGGGCACTGGCTGAAGCACTTGCTCAGGTATTTCTAAAGGTGTTAGTCGGGGCCGTTTGGGTCGTGCACCGGGTTTGGCAGGTACACCAGACTCTTGGTGCGTACGTTTGGTAGCTGTACGCTCTTCGGTGATGTCCATGACTAAGATATTATCTTCTGAATCCTGGGCTTAAAGTAGATCTGCTAGTTCTTCATTTCCCGTCTTCTTCAGCGCCTCCACGAAGGCTAGAAATGCATAGGGGCCACGGCGCAGTAGATCGTCGATGAGGGCTCTGTTTTGTCGTGAAGTGGCGTTCTGCGCCATGATATCTTCGACACCGTGTTTAACGATTATGTTTTCCTCCATAAGCAGATCACATAGTTCGGCCACATGCTGCATCTCATCAATGAGGCGAACACGGTACTGTTGAAGCTTAACTCGCTGGGATGACTCCATGACTGTGGGCTCAGGCTGGTCAGTAGCTGCTACGGTGAAATAGGCTGGTGAAGCTGCACTGGTAAAATGAAAACCTTCTCCACGTCTCATACAGGCAGGCAGGCTGGTGAGGCAGGCAGGCAGGCAAGCAGGCAGGCAAGCAGACAGGCTGGTGAGGTAGGTCAGAGAGCTCCGTTGGGTAGTGCAATGAATACACCAAACCACTAAAAATCACCCCCTTTTATACGTTTTTCTACAACAATGGCGGTCTATCCGCCATTTTCCAACATGGCGGATTAGCCGCCATTAGCCGCCATTTTCCAACATGGCGGATTAGCCGCCATTTTCCAACATGGCGGATTAGCCGCCATTTTCCAACATGGCGGATGAGCCGCCGTTTTCCAACATGGCGGATTAGCCCCCATTTTCCAACATGGCGGATTATCCGCCATTTTCCAACATGGCGGATTAGCCGCCATTTTCCAACATGGCGGATTTGCAGCCATTTTCCAACATGGCGGATTAGCCGCCATTTTCCAACATGGCGGATGAGCCGCCATTTTCCAACATGGCGGATTAGCCGCCATTTTCCAACATGGCGGATTTGCCGCCATTAGCCGCGGCCATTGTGGGGAAAACCCCAGTACATAACAAACACAGACAAGTCTGGACATGTCCAAAGGTCACGCCTCGTTCACCCAAACCGGAAGTGACGTCATATGCAAATTTCTGAGGTCAAAGGTCAATATGCCTCGATAAGCACTTACACTACTACTCATGAATTATCAAATATGGATGGTAGATCATTAATGAAAATCTTAAAAAGATTTGAGCTTAAATTGTCGCCCTGACGAACACCAGTGAATGATTGAAAAAAGTTTGTCAATGCACCAGCAACCTTTACACATAGCATATTGTTATTATACATATCTTTTAAAATCTTGTAAAATTGTCCACCTATACCTATCGACTGCAGTTTGTAAAAAAGACCCGTATGCCAAACCTTGTCAAATGCTTTCGAGAAATCAACGAAGCAAGCGTACATTGGTTTGTGTTCAACCTGTTGGTATGAATCTACCAATGTTTTCAAAACAAACATATGATCAGAGGTCCTCACACCTTTGGTAAAGCCCAATTGTTCTTTTCTAATGATATCGCGAGAGGAGAGAAAATTTTCCAACCTGTTATTAAGAACTGAGTTGAATAGTTTGCCAATATTACTGGTTATAGTAATTCCTCGATATTTGGAGGGGGTTTTCTTAGTACCAGACTTGTGAATAGGAGAGATGTAACCTTCACTCCAGCATCGGGGATAAACCGCATTGGAGTAAGTAAGGTTAAATAGTTTTTGAATGCATGAACCAAGACTGGTATAGCCATATTTCAGCATCTCGTTACAGATACCATCTAGGCCACATGCTTTTTGTGTTTTGAGTCCTTTAATTGCCTTACTAATTTCATTTTCTTTTATTCTATAGTCTAACTCACTGAAATTAGTTTGCTGTTCTAGATGTTGTAAATTTGTATCAATGAAATTCCCAGTTGAACTGAAGTTACTTTTTACATTTAATTTCTCAAAATGTTTTAACCATTCATCTGGTGATACATTTTCTGTATCTTCCTTTTTTGGATTGTCATTCTCTTTAAGTTTTTCCAATATTTTCCAAAATTCTTTCGGCTTATCGTGGACTAAATTGTCTAGATTGTTAATAAGCTTGTTTCTATACTTTCTCCTTTTATATTTCCTTGCTTTTCTAAGATCTTTTAGAGATTTAAAGTACGAAGATCTAACACATGGTACCTTTGGATATATAGATAGTAGATACGCTTTGCACTTTGTGCTACTTTTAAGACTTTGCAAAGTTTTATCATACCACCTTGGTTTCATTCTAGTAATTATACGAGTTTTTCTGGCTCTATTAGACTTAATGCATTTCAAGGCTATGTCCCCAGCAGTTTTAAGGATATTGTTAAAATCATTTGCTGCACAGTCAACCTGCTCTTGGGAGTATCTGTTTTCAAGAAATTTATCAATAGCATTTTGAACTGGATGCGAACATAAAGCATCTTGGTATTTGTGAAGTGAGTCGTCTGACCATATGTACCAAAGACATAGGCTTTAGGTCATTTTTCAAAACTTTTATATGATAATTTACGCGTAGCATAAATGATAATTGACATTGATCGGACAGATAACCTGTAAACCTGTGTATATGAAAATACGATATTAATTTTAGCAAAGTATCTGATACGACAGTATAATCTACAACACTGCTGCCACCTGGTTGATGACAGGTGAAGCGTCCAATTGTGTCACCGATTGTTCTACCGTTTAAAAGTCGCATCTGTGCGGATATGCACAGATCTAGTAGTTGTTTGCCACGTTGATCCTGTATCTTATCACAGTTGTAACGACGTAAAGTTGCATCATCTTCTACATAAGTGTCGTATAGGGGCAGATGATTAGAATCATCATTAGACACAAAGTCAAGGCCCGAACCTGTGCGGGCATTTAAATCACCAGTAAGTATCACGTATCCCAAATTTGATAGTCTAGCTATATCCGACTCAATCATTTGTATAATACTAATATCAGATATTGGACAAAAAGGAGAATTCTCAGGAGGGATATAAGCAAAACATAGATATACATTTTTATCTAGACCAAAATTGTCAGCATTGAGCTCAAGCCATATATAGTGATTAGTTGTATGTTCCAAAAAGCGAATACTTGATCGAAGGTCATCTCTAACGTAAATGGCTAATCCACCATGATGTATGTTAGACTTTCGTCGTTTAGGGCCAATGAGTGGTACTACCCGATATCCGGGAATGTCTAAGTCATGATCAGGACCAGTATGTGTTTCAGAGAGACCTATAATATGATAGTCATTGATACATTTGATGAAATCTGGATCGTTTAATTTATTGAATTCTTTTGAAATTAACCCGTGAACATTCCAACTCGTCACTTTTAGTTGGTTTATATTTATCAATGGTGAGGTTCCATTGTTTGAACTTGAATATTTAAGTGGGACACACATAACAGTTTTTCAAAAGTTAGGTTTTCATGTAAGTTTGATGGTGATGAATTACACCTATAAAACTGATATTATTAAATCAGTTAGTAATACTGATAATTGTATCTATTACTCCAGAAGTTGCCATATTCGGGCTTTTGGGTAGATCCATATGAAGACTTTCCCCAGTCTTTAACAGAGTAATCTGTATCACGATGATCATTGCTTGCCTCTTGTTGGGCGTAGATACCAGATCGTCGTCTATGACCGCGCTGGCCAGAGTATCCCATTGATACGTTGTTGTCATCCATTCTAAAGGAATCATATTCCGTATCTCGATCATAAACATCCTGACGAAGGCTTGGACGACTAGCAAGTCTCTTCTGGCGTTGATTTCTACGTTGGACTTTTCCAGGTGAAAATCCTTTGATGTTAAGAGCAGCATGGATAACACTGCGAAAGTTCATCGCCAGAAGACTGGTGCCTTTCACGGTTAAGTGGACCCCATCTGAAGCCATACATCTCTCAATGGGCTGGTCCCCGAGTCTCAAGTTGGTGTTTCCCACAAACAATATCGCTTTGTTGGGCAGAAACTGATGCTGAATCAAAATGTTACACTCACGCATCTTGCCATTGAGGACCATATCATCAGAAAGGGAAATAATGATCTTGGGCTTCTTCAACACGTTGTTAATTTTGTTAACAAGTTGCTGCATTTTCAGTACGCATTCTTGAGAACTGAGGTTTTTGACATCATTTGTGAAGAGATGTAGGAGGACACACTGATATGATGATTGTTTGGGGATGGAATCCAAAGTAGAACTGGCTTTCTCTATGGTGAAGGCTATCTTTTTGTCTATGAAGAAAGTCCCCATTGTGACGTTATAAACTGCCGCTTGGAAGAAACAATACCAAATTGTCCATTTGGCCGTTGCATTCTGCCTCATGGAGAAAAAGTAATATTAGTGGAGAGAATATGACCGGGATTCATTGTGACGTCTTAAAGTGCTGCTCTGAAGAATTATGGTCTCCATTCTGTCGCTTTGAAGAAAAACAAGTAACACTTGTGATGAGAAATTACACCATAAACACAATCAGCTTCATTGTAACGCTGCAAACTGCCGCCATGAAGACAAAAACGGTTTGATTGTGACGTTGGAAACTGACGTTTGGTAGAAAGATTATATTAAATTGTCCATTGAGCCATTTCATTCTGCCATACAGATATACCTAATATTTGTGATGTATGATGGCCGAGAAGCGACATCGCTGTATTGTGTGCGAATTACTAGCGTCTGGTCCGTCATTCATAATTCAGCCGCCGTCCATTAGAGAATATCCGCGTCCATAATCCAAAGACCTATTCCATATTCCATATAACAGTATGAGCACCAAATTCAAAAAGACAGACATAGTATACATAAACAAGACGGAAGCGGTCAACAGTTTTCAATGATGCCAGCAAGACATCATGATGTTCCAAAAATATCAAATCCGTATCGCTGATGAGTATTCTTAATCCATAATATTTTTTGTAAAGTCGTCATCTAAAGAATGTTGTATCTCAGTCACGCTTTGATTGTGACTGTTCATATGAGTACCATGAGGATCTTGAAGTACATGGGTTCATACGGCCCCTATCCCCGGGTTAAGCGGAACTAGACACAAGTTACGAAACGTACTGCCATAGATCTTGCAAGCTACCCTCGTATTTTGCTATCAGCATGCGATATGTATTGCCAAATCTGAGAAACTTTGAGTGGAGGCGCTTGGTGGTGTAGCCCTGTTTTATAAATTTCTGCAACAATGTTTGTGACGTTGATTAAAATCGTCACATTTAACACAGGATCTAGCAAATGCTACTAGGCGTGATATGTATACGCCCTATGCAGGTCCCACTGGAATATTACTGTCCAGAAAGGGATAGTTTACGATGTCGAAATTGTAATCATCTCTTTTGTCATACAGTCGACGAGAGAAGGCCCGCTTCATTTTTATAGAGATATAGGTCTAAATATGATGTGCCTGTAGGGTTATCTGTAGTTTCCTTCAAATCCAGTGAAGGTGGATATATATCCTTCACTGCGTCATTTATATAGCGATTATCCACAACGAGAAGATCGTCTATATAGCGTTTGGTGAATGAGAAGGAACGGGCTTTGAATGGATCGGTTTTTGAAAGCTCCTGCATATAGTCATATTCATAAGAGAACAGATATAGGTCAGCCAATAGGGGTGCACAATTAGTACCCATTGGAATACCTATATGCTGTTGATATATTGTGTCGACAAATTTCACAGATATTTTTAATGAGAAATTCAAGCAACTCTATAAACAAAGGCAGGATGTGAAGTGCGAAGCCAGAATGCGTAGCGCGAAGTCAGGATGCGAAGTCAGTGTGCGAAGGACGAAGCCAGGATGCGAAGCGCGAAGTCGGGATGCGAAGGCAGGATGAGAAGAACGAAGGCAGGATGCAAAGCGCGAAGACAGGGTGCGAAGCGCGAAATCACAATTCAAGGACTGGAAGCGAAGCGCGAAGTCAGTATGCGAAGGCAGGATGCGAAGCGCGAAGTCAGGATGCGAAAGCAGGTGGTGAAGTGCGAAGCCAGGATAGTAGTAGTGTAAACCTCAATTAAACCTCATTGACCTCAGAAATTTGCATAATTGAGGAGGAAACGAGGAGGTGACAGCCAATGAGAAGCGAGTAAAATTTGACCTCAGAAATTTGCATATGACGTCACATGTTCTGTGGATGTGTGTACAAAATGGCGGCGTGTGTGTACATGTGGAAAAGGGGATGTATTCCTCCGCGGTGATGCGGTCGTGGCGGTGATGCGGTCTGCTTCCGCGGAGAAAAAGTAGTCCCTAGACTGGAAATACGCTGCATGGTCCGATGGGGTCGAGTGAGGTATACAAAATGGCGGCCTGTGGGTGATGGTGGGTTCAAAATGGCGGCTGTGGGAGGTGGTGGGTTCAAAATGGCGGCCTGTGGGTGGTGGTGGGTTCAAAATGGCGGCTGTGGGTGGTGGAGAGTTCAAAATGGCGGCGCAAGGGAGCAAACGAGGCGGTGGGGAGGTCACGGGGAGAAAAACCCCTCACATTACCCTCAAAAAAACCTCTAAGCCATATAATAATAATAAACATAATCTATAGGTGTTGTACCATGTTAATAGGATCAGTCTAGCATCTGTACCACCCTAGCGTCGAGCGTTTATTGTCCCGTGTATCTCCGCAGAAAATCAACAAACAAAATGGCGGCTCCAGGATGGTGTGGGGACGCCCTTTCCACATCACGGCGTCGATCATAGCGCCATCTGCACACACTGACGCAAGGGAGACAACTCGTGTGGCCCAAGGGTATGGAAATAGCCGTTTTGGAGCTAGGGGAGTTACTACTGGTCCAGTGGGGTCGAGTGATGTACCAATGTGAAGCCTATGTGAGGGGGCATCTGATGGGCTGGGTGTGGGGTTGAACTAGCGTCATTCTGCGCATGCGCGGTGGCCCAAGGGTATGGAAATAGCCGTTTTGGAGCTAGCGAAGCCAATAATGGTCCGATGGGGTCGTATGAGGTATCAAAGTGAAGCTTATGTGAAGGGGCATCTTACTGGACTAGCGGGTTGACATAGCGTCATTCTGCGCATGCGCGGTGGCCCAAGGGTATGGAAATAGCCGTTTTGGAGCTAGGGGAGTTACTACTGGTCCAGTGGGGTCGAGTGATGTATCAATGTGAAGCCTAGGTGAGGGGGCATCTGATGGGCTGGGTGTGGGGTTGAACTAGCGTCATTCTGCGCATGCGCGGTGGCCCAAGGGTATGGAAATAGCCGTGTTGGAGCTAGCGAAGCCAATAATGGTCCGATGGGGTCGAGTGAGGTATCCAAGTAAAGCTTATGTGAAGGGGCATCTGACTGGACTAGGGGCTCGTGCGTTGTCACCATTCTGCGCATGCGCGGTGGCCCAAGGGTATGAAAATAGCCGTTTTGGAGCTAGCGAAGCCAATAATGGTCCGATGGGGTCGTATGAGGTATCAAAGTGAAGCTTAGGTGAAGGGGCATCTGACTGGACTAGGGGCTCGTGCGTTGTCACCATTCTGCGCATGCGCGGTGGCCCAAGGGTATGAAAATAGCCGTGTTGGCATGTAGGGGAGTTACTAATGGGCCGATGGAGTTGTATGAGGTATCAAAGTGAAGCTTATGTGAAGGGGCATCTGATGGGTTGGGTGTGGGGTTGAAATATCGGCCTTCTGCGCATGCGCGGTGGCCCAAGGGTATGGAAATAGACGTGTTGGGAGCTAGGGGAGTTACTCATGGTCCAATGGGGTCATATGAGGTATCAAAGTGAAGCCTTCGTGAAGGGGTCTCTGACTGGACCAGCGGCTCGGGCGTTGTCACCATTGTGCGCATGCGCATAGACGTTTTGGGATGTAGGGGAGCCCCTAATGGTCCAATGGGGTCGAGTGAGGTATCAAAGTGAAGCCTAGGTGAAGGGGCATCTGATGGGTTGGGTGTGCGGTAGGAATTTCATTCTGCGCGTCCGCAGATGCAATGCGGAGCTCTCGTCCAATCAGAAGCGAGTATTTCAAATCCGCCACGGAGCTCTCGTTCAATCAGAAGCGAGTATTTTGACCCGGTGCATTATTGGACATATCCAAGATGGCGGCACGTATGTTCAAGATGGCGGCACATCCGGTGTCGAAAACTGGCCATTTTGTCGGGATGTGGTCACCTAGTGTCGAAAACTGGACCCGGTATGGGTCCCGCTAGACGTGTTGGAGCTAGGGGAGCCACGAATGGTCCAATGGAGTTGAGCGAGGTATCAAAGTGAAGCATTCGTGAAGGGGCATCAGATGGGCTGGGTGGGTGCATGTAAAATTTTTCCTGAAAAAAACGGAACACGGACTTTATCGAAAAATCCGGGAAAATCCCTATCACCTCTAGCCAAAAGGACTAATATTGGTGCCCGGGCTTAATGGGACCTGCCTATCAAGTCAATGGGGTGATGTGAATAACAACAAGTTCAGCAATGTTCATACAGTTTATTATCCCCAATGTTACATCATACCCAGGCTGGGGGAGCCGCCCTGGGTATGCTTAGTATGTTCACAGCAAAACAAATTGAAATATCAAACACCATGTTTTATTATTTAACGCACCGTCACATTAGGTACAAGTGTTTACTGAGCTCAAGTCAATGATCAGCATGTAGACATAGAGAGTATGTACGACATGTTATGGTATTCATCAGTGCACGAGTGACGCATTCAACCGATGGCGGTGGTGAATCACCTTGGTAAGGAAAAATGTAACATTGGTCACCCTCTTCACTGTCCACTTGGTGTTGGGCCGTTGTTGTTGGGCCCATCCCAAGACATCCAATTGTTCCACTTGGTCCAGCATCATCTCTAGTGACCTCCGGTCAATGATGGTAAACGGTTGGTCGTACACTGGGTGGATGGCACTGGAATAGAAATAGCGCAATTCACCCGTCATCTTATGGCATAAGATGTACCCAAATGCTACATTTAACGTGAAGGCCATAGGTTGGTCATTGAAGATGGTTTCCACGTAGCTGCGTAGACGGGTGAGCTTGGTCAGTGGGAAATTGTAGATATCTTGAATAGGGCGATGACGGTGGAAACAGTGCCGTGTCATGGTCCAATGGCGCCGAGAGATGTCACTCTCTGGATGATATTCGGGTAAGAGATCGCTAGGAACATTTATGGGCTCGTCCAGAAAATGTTCGATGTATGACGTATCACTCGAAACCGTAACGGTGGGGTCCGGCTGGAAATCCAGGCTCTTCCCAATTGTGGGTATAGGCGGGCTCTCCGTCATCGCATCACCAGTGGCGTTCGTCTCCCCGGGCTTATCTTCACCGGGTCTGACCTTCCGCGGCTCCTCTTCAGTAGCAAGTTGTCGCCAAAACCGTGGAGACGGGGCATGAATCAAACGCTGATGCCGTCTCAACTGACTGCGTCGTTTGAAGAGTTGACCACAATCCTTACATTGTTCCGTCGCGCCCTCGTGGAATGAGCGTTCGTGGCGCAGTAAATGATCCTCCCGATTAAATGACCGTGCGCAGGTTATACAAGTATACCGTGCATCGTTGTGGGTGGAGGCCTCGTGGCGTCGTAAATTATCTAGACGAGTAAACTGCTTCTGGCAAGTTGTGCAAGTGAACATCTTGGTGGTTGACATAGTGGCTGATGAAACGGCAAGGACGCTCCCCTTTTATAGCACGCTAGCTGGTGATCTATTTTTAGCACACTCTACCCCAAGTCGAGGATCGAGACTGGTGTACTGGTGTACGACTGAGCCGCATTGCACGCGCGCACATGAAGACCCTCATACATACCCAATGCAGGCGCAGACGCGAAGTGCCCGGATGATAGACACGGACGTCACCGATCCGAAAAGACACGGACTTTATCGAAAAGACACGGACTTTACCGAAAAGACACGGACGTACCCGAAAAGACACGGACGTACCCGAAAAGACACGAAGGTGAACGCCATTGTGGGAAACCCTCACAGACAGGTCAGTACATGCATTTCTATGTTGTTCACGCATAATAAAAGGATTGATCTGTAATCTGTGTTGTTGTTGTTGCTCTCTATTTTGGACTAACCCATCAGAATAGTACGTATCACGGACTACACCCGTAGAGCTAGGCGCGCATGTGTGACCTGGTCTATAAAACACGTCCCTCTGGTTCCCACACCTTCATTTCTACGGTTGCAGAGCCATGACGGAGATCCAGCCCTATGCGACTCGCATTTTACAGCATGCCACCGCGGTGAATTCATTCACGGGTTACCGAGCAGTGGTCCGGTCCATGTTTGCAGATGGCGACGACAACGACGGACGGCGCCAGATCCTGAACGAGTTCACAGAAGCGGTCCTCCACAGAGTGCACTCGATGGAGAGGCGTGCCATCACTCACCACTACTGGACTATGACAGCCATCCTTGATGCTCGCGCTATGGACCAGGAGCGCTCACGCCGGAACCAGCGCCGGCTGGTTAGCCTCACAATAGTCTGTGCCCTATTGACCCTGGGGCTGTGGTATTGACAGTGGGACTATAAATACGAGGGTGAGACAGAGTGTGTGTCATTCAACGATCGTGATTGGACCAAGCATGTCACCCATCCTACGAGCCATCCTGCCCCTTACACCCCGGGTGGGGTTACACGTCTATGAAGATAAAGTCACCCTGGTGGAAGACCGTGGAGATATTTGCTGGTCGCCCGCTGAGACCGTATCGAATACGGTGACGCTACACCGTGACAGCTGGACCAAATTTAAACGGGTGTTGAGCGGCGAGCTCGATGGACACGTCATCCACATAGACAATGCCATCTACGTATACCGTGGACCTTTCTTCCCACGTCTGGGCCGCTACCAAGATGCTACGCGAAGCTTCACCCTAGACCCCGATCTGTGGAGAGCCTTGGAGAAAGTGGTGCCTATTATGGACCAGCTGTTTACACCGGACGAGCGGTCATCAGACGAGTTGGAGTGGGCTCGTGCCCTGAGAGAATCGGCGGCAGAACCCAATGAACAACTGTCTAGCCATGAACCCGACGACGAGGCCATTGATTACCCGGCTACACTCAACCAGCCCAGTGATATGACCACCTGATCCTTTTGATCTCACGGGGTTGTCCCTATAAATACGAGAAACAGTCAACTCTGGTACCATTCACGTACTGACCATGGCGGAGCATATGATACTGGCGTATCTCAGCTTGACCCCGAGGTTTTCCTGCACGTGTATGCGGATACGGTCGATATCATGGAGGAGGTGGGAGACATCTGTAATGCGGATCCTACACAACCGTGCCCGGCTCACATTCGTCTGTCCCGAGAGGGCTGGACCAAATTCAAACGGGTGTTGTCTGGTGAACTGGACGGCGATCTCATCCACTTGTGTCACGATGTGTACATCCGACGCGGCCCTTTCTTTGCTTAATTGGCTCGGCTAGACGGGGGTACAGTGCATTTAACCCTTCACCCTGATCTATGGTCTGCATTGGAAGATGCCGTGGTAGATGTGGATGAAGTGCTTATCAAGCGGTCATCAGACGAGTTGGACTGGTCATTTACCATGGACACTGTGAAAGCCAATGAAGAAAATCAGAAAGAAACTCCGGCCCAAGATATACCCGTTATAAATAAACGATAGAGCCAGGGTGCATCATCATTTGTCACCATGAAGCGCTGGGAGAAGGTGTTGGATAACTTATACTACAGTCCCGACAGTCCGGCAGCCTATAGTGCATTGTCGGCTCTCTATCGAGCGGCCAAACCCCAGGAGATACAACGTGCCCAAGTCCGAGATTGGTTAAGAAGACAAGACACCTATACCTTACATCGATCTGTCCGTCGCCATTTTCTACGGAACCGGGTCATCGTGGGAGGAATAGATGCCCAGTGGCAAGCGGATTTTGTCGACATGAGCGCCTTTGCCAAACACAACAATGAGAATCGGTATATCTTGACGTGCATCGATATCCTATCCAAGTATGCGTGGGTGGTACCCATCCGGACGAAAACGGGGGCAAATCTCATAGCGGCGTTCAAAGACATCTTCAAGACCGGGCGCAAACCTTTGTGTTTGCAAACCGACGAAGGCACGGAATTCCTCAACAGACCGTTCCAAGCCTTTCTCAAGAAACAGAAGGTGTTTTTCTTCCATACGTACAACGAGACCAAGGCTTCCGTGGTGGAGGTTCAACAGGACATTCAAAGGCCGCATGTATAAATATTTCACCTATAAGAATACAAGGCGGTACATCGATGTTCTCCCGAAACTGGTGAGGGGTTACAATCGAGCCTATCACCGGAGTATAGAGAGAGCCCCCATTACCGTGAGCCAACGCAATGAAGCCCAAGTGCGGCGTGTCTTGTACCCCAGGCCATCGCAGCGAACGACGAAGGCGGTGTACAAGGTCGGGGACCCTGTACGGATCAGTAAAGTCAAGGGCAAGTTCGAGAAAGTTACTTGCCCAACTGGAGCGATGAGCACTTCCTGATTAAACGGCGCCTACCCCGACAGCGGCGAGTCTATGAACTGGAAGATCTCCAAGGGGAAACGTTGCTGGGGACGTTTTACAACACGGAATTACAGCCTGTTGTAAAAACACAGCAAGACTACTACACGGT
>JAVTVY010018798.1:0-80718 GCA_036873755.1 Hanleya hanleyi | reverse complement strand
ACTGGCAAGTGTTGTATACCGCCATACTCACAAACACTCTGAGATTACGATACATGTGAATAATTAATTTCGTAAAAAACATCCTGCCCCTTAAAAGGTGGCCCTCCGCAGTTTCGTAGTAATGGCCCCTCTCTAATTTCATAATACGATAGACTGCCCTTGTTCTGCTACATCATAATTCTTCTTGTATTCTTAATAGCTTATATCTATAATGCCATCCTGTTCAGCATTATCAACGCTGCAAACGAGTACGTACAAATCGAGTGCTGGCTTCGTCTACACGCTGATCGGGATCATGGAGTAAAGTTTGTCCTGTCTCAGTTATGCCCCTTGGGTGTGCCTAAAATCGGGACTCATTTACGGGAAGAAAATCTGACAAAAAACGGTTAGGTTGACACCCCCTTTTTTTTGCCTTTTAAGTTGAGACCGGACCAGGGAACGTGAGTAAGAAGTTTAATTGAAATCGCTCTTACAGATTTTTCTGGAAATTGAGCCGAATTTGACCATTTTTCGACATTTTTAAGGGGTTTTCTAGGAAAAATGAAGCAAGCATGGAGAAGAATGTTCGAGTTAAATTTTTCGATAACATAGCAGTGTTATATCTTAAAATAATAGTTTCATCATGCTCTTTCAGGAAATATATACATATAAGTGATTTGGGTTGAAGGTTTTGCGACAACTGGTGGCCGAAAAACGGACCCATAGTCTATTCCATGCCTAATAAAAGAATCTCCGGAGTGCACCCTTAGCCCTATGTTTGGTGCCTCGCTGTGATACCTCTCTAAACACAAAAAACTATTCATATATCATATATCAAAATGAATGTATCTATCTCAGGAACATTTTCATGCCAAAACATAGAACGTTCGGAAAAAAATGCATAACTGACCTGTCATTTCCACAACAACAACAACATCCAAATGTGATCTGATTTTCGACAATATACACCAAGTTCCCCTGACGGCTGAGGTATCCACTACGCAAATGAGATGTTTATATTCACCACGACTCTGTCAAGTAACTCCAGTAGCTTTTAAAAAAGTGGGAATTATATACCCATCGCCAGTTCGTTTTCAGTGTAATAAGTCGTCTGCTAAAGTGACAAAAATGGCACCTAACTGATACCCTCGTTCCCATGTGCATGATGTCGTCACCAATTTATCACTAAATTCCATATTTTTCCCCTAAATTCATCCATTCTGATTTTCTATCAATCTTTAGGCTGAATTTATATTAACACAATCTAAAAAAATGGCATTTTCAATTTTACTTGTCTGTTCTGGGGGGAATTCCACTGGGTGACCCCTACACCAATAGGAAACCCCCTCGTTTTTAGTACGAAACAGTGATATGCCACCTTAATGTTGTTCACTAGACCGAATTGAAGAGTCTGACAATATTGATCCCTTTAAGAAATACAAAACTTCACGATTTGAAAAAACTTTCGGCAAATGTTGCCGGTGATCATGCTGTTCAGTTTACCCGAACAATACCTCTTAAAGCTAGAAATTGGGGTCATTGACTGGAAAACAACACCAGGAATCGCAGAAACAGCAGAATTCAACAATCAGAATATAGGTCTTATATGGGCACGAAGAAGGGAGAAATGCCACTGGATGATTATCAAACTTGATACACATGCGTCTTATGATTAGAGAATGTACCTGTGTCATTTTTTAGAAATCAATCATCGATCATTGACCCAGTGGCGCCACCTTCATGCAGATGTTGCTGAAATGCAATAGCAACCTATAGGTCTTGTTACAAGGAATGCGTATGCCGAATTTTGGGAGGATCCAACAAAGCGTTTGGAAGTTATCGCTTGCAAAGAATTTGGACCGACATCCACGGACATGAAGAAGCGAGACCCAGTGGCGACACCTTCATGCAGATGTTGCTGAAATGCAAAAGCAGCCGGTTTCTTGTCGCAAGGAATGCGTACATGTATGCCGTATTCGAGAGAATCCGACAAAGCGTTTGGACGTTATCGCTTGCGAAAAATTTTAAATGGATGTTCACGGACATCCACGGACACAATGAAGCAAGATCCATTTTGACCCAGTGGCGCCACCTTCAGGCAGATATTGCTGAAATGCAATACCAATTGGCGTCTTGTCACGAGAAATGTATATGCCGAATTTCAGAAGAATCCAACAAAGCGTTTGGAAGTTATCGCTTTCGGAAAATTCAAACAGACAGGTGGAAATTATTTTCACCGCGGTTGAAATTATTACCACCGCGGTGGATATTATTTTCACCGCGGTGGATATTATTTTTTAAGTTTTTTGCTATTTCTGATGTTTCCCGCAATTTTCGAGGTTTTCGCTAATTTCCAGTGTTTTCACGTGGTGGTTTGAATTGTTCTTGTCTCTCGAAAATGAATTTCCAGCTTTTCGTATGGAAATGGTTGCAGTTTCTTGAAAATGAACTAAAAACAAAAAAATCAGAGATAAATTTTTAAAAATCGGAAATGAATCTATGAGGATGACAAGAAAGGAGAGAAAATGCGAAAGTGAAATCTTGAAAATTAGAGAAAGGCAGAAAATTGGAAAGATCAATGCATGGCCCTAACAAGCCGCCGTGCATTAGAGCGCATTCTAAGTTATAACCTTCGACTGGGTCTTTCATTATGATTTTTCGAAGAAAAATGAATGTTTGTAAGAAATGTATACATCAGCCATATCAGGCGTCTCAACGTGTTTCACGTAGTCTCCCCTGATTTAGCTGCCTTTAAATTCAACATTCTGGTTCGATTTTTTAGTGGAGTTTACTCTCTTAAATAATTAGATTGGAATTAGTGACCAATCTATTTCGATTGACCATTAAATCAATTTATTAGATGAGGATCGCACTTTATTATGATCAATAAGATTAGATAATTTCAATCGAACCGAAAGATTGACTTTTTTATCTGTAAAGATTAGATTTTGTCTGTGATTCCAATCTTCTCAGATTAAACTGTCCATCTTTCGATTGGATGTATTTATTTTCAATAAGGGAGAAAGAACAGAATTAATCTACTGTAGACTGAAAAAAAAACAATCTAATAGATCATAGTAGACATTTTTGTTTCAATCTAATAGATTGATTTTCGATCAGAATAGATTGGTCACTAATTCCAATCTAATTATTTAAGAGAGTACTAAGCCAATCGAAGGTTTACATCTGTCATATCAGGCGTCTCGACGTGTTTCAGGTAGTCTCCCCTGATTTAGCTGCCTTTAAATTGAACACTCTGGTTTGATTTTTTAGTGGAGTTTACTCTCTTAAATAATTAGATTGGAATTAGTGACCAATCTATTCCGATTGACAATGAAATCAATTTATTAGACGAGAATCCCAGTTTATTGTGATCTATTAGATTAGATAATTTCAATCGAACCGAAAGATTGATTTTTTTTATATATAAAGATTAAATCTTGTCCTCGATTCCAATCTTCTTCTCAGATTAAACTGTCAATATTTCGGTTCGTTTGAATTTATTTTCAAGAAGGGAGAAAGAACAGGCTCAATCTAATGTAGACTGAAAAGCCAATCTAATAGATTAGAAAACATTTTTTCGATCTAACAGGTTGATTTTCGATCGGAATAGATTGGTTACTAATTCCAGTCTAATTATTTAAGAGAGTACTGTACTAAAAACTAAGCCAATCCAAGTCACTCCATCCCCTTAATTTTCATAAAATCCGAAAACCAATCTTGACTTCAATGAGCATACTCGAGGATAATGATATGCGGCAAGGTCTCATTTTCTGTGAAAGTTCTACATGCTTCGAAAATGAATTGTGAACAATCATAATTTTGTGTATTTTGCCAATTGAATTAACATAGAGTAATAAAAGAGAAAGAAAAAAACTATAAATATAAATAAAAAATAAAAATAAAATCCGCCCGCCCCAATTTCCTGGCAAGCCGATACTTATAAACGAACTATTAAGTTTAATTGCCCTAAAGATTATGAAACCGTATTTTCAGAATGCAATCATTATCTCTACGACTTCCATTTTCAGCTTATTTGGAGAAAACATGATTTCAAATCGTTGCCGGTCAAAGTCAGTATCTTATCAGTTGCTTCAGCTTAGATTATGTGATAGAATCAACAAAATCAATTTAGATGACTATTAAAGTCACAAAGTCAATTTGATGATAATATATAAATACCTTATCTACATAATGTTAGACCGTTACAGATTAGTAATTACCGGTGAACCATCACTAATAACACATAATTATGGAAACTTTACAGGAAGATAATCTTGAAGCGGAAGTTTGTCAATAATTATAAAACAGTTCCTAGAAAGCTTAATTTTATGGATAGTTACACATGTCCAGTTAATCATATCGTAGTTAGTCATATCGTCGCTATATATGTGGCCCAAATACCGCTGAACGTGATGACGTAAAACCCTAATCCACTCGCTAAACATTGTTTCGTTTTTCGCTTCCCGGAAACAAAGAAAATTTATCAGAAATAAATCTTTTTTTGCATAACAACTTATGATTGTAAAATCGCTTCCAATTATGACAGTATTCTAAAGGGGATATACAAACTGTCTACAACATTTTGGAAACTCTGCATCCGAATATCGAATTTAGAATGGAAAGCAGCAGAAAGAGTTTACCTTTCTCGATATTTTGATAACTGGAAACGTAAATGAAATAATCATCGATTTATAACATAAACCCACCGATACTAGACAATATTTTCATTTCAAAAGCAATCATGCAAGACATACTAAGATCCATATTCCGTATAACCTTGCCAGTCGAATTTGCACCATTGTGACAGAACCGAACGTAAGAGAAAAGAGGCTTAGCGAACTTGGAAAAGATTTGGCAAGTAGGGTTTTCCGAAAGAGATTATCAAGACTCATCTGAACAAGTCACATGATATAACATTCCTAAGAACCCTTAAACCGAAATCAACGAATACGAGACATCCTGAAGGATCTTGGCGCCCACCATTGTCCGATAATTGTAAGCTAATGACTAGAGGATCTTTTTGTCCATTGTTACTAAGAACAGACAATTGATTTGTAATTTTGTTCACAGAATTTCGAATCTGAGTGAAAAAGATTGAAAAAGGCCACTGAAAAACACCAAGATATGATAATAAGTTTCAGGAGTTTCAAGATTTCTAGAAACTTTACTTATGTCGGTTAGACCCCATGTGAGACCTGTGTACCAAATTTCAGAAAAATCCATGAAATATTTCCCGAGAATTCACGGTAACAATGTTTCAAGGGGAAATTCAAGATGGCCGCCTTGTGGCCATATTGGATCTTCGATTCGGACCGAAAAAGTTACCTGTGTACCAAATTTGAGAAAGATCCATGCAGTACTTCCTGAGAAATCACGATAACAAATTTGCATGGGAAAATCCAAGATGGCGGCCTGTTTTGCCATATTGAATTTTCGAATCGGACCAGAAAAGGTATCTTGTACAACTAGACGACAAGGTGAACCTGTGTACCTAATTTAACAAAGATCCATGCAGTAGTTCCTGAGAAATCGCAATAACAAAGTTTCATGGGGAAATCCAAGATGGCCGCCTGATGGACATATTGGATTTTGAAATCGGACCAAAACAGGTTTTTTGCACAACTGGACCCCAAGGGGAACATGTGTACCAAATTTGAGAAAGATCCATGAAGTAGTTCCTGAGAAATCGCGATAACAAGTTTTCATATGGGAATCCAAGATGGCTGCCTAGTGGCCATATTGGATTTCGGAATCGGACCAAAAAAGGTTTCTTGCAACTAGACCCTAAGGGGAACCTGTGTACCAAATTTGAGAAAGATCCGTGCAGTAGTTCCTGAGAAATCGCGATAACAAGGTTTCATGGGGAAATCCAAGATGGCTGCCTGATGGCCATATTGGATTTTCGAATCGGACCAAAAAAGGTTTCTTGCACAACTAGACCCCAAGGGGAACCTGCGTAACAAATTTGAGAAAGATCTATGCAGTTGTTCTTGAGAAATCATGATAAAGTTTTACGGGAAAATCCAAGATGGCTGCCTGGTGGCCATATTGGATTTTCGAATCGGTCCAAAAAAGGTATCTGCACACCTAGACCCCAAGAGGAACCTGTGTACCAAATTTCAGAAAGATCCGTGCAGTAGTTCCTGAGACATCGCGACAACAAGGTTTTACGGGAAAATCCTAGATGGCCGCCCTGTGGCCATATTGGATTTTCGAATCGGACCAGAAAAAGTATCTGCACAACTAGGCCCCAAGGGGAATATGTGTACCAAATTTCAGAAAGATCCATGCAGTAGTTCCTGAGAAATCGTGATAGCAAGGTTTCATGGGGAAATCCAAGATGGCCGCCCTGTGGACATATTGGATTTTCGAATCGGACCAAAAAAGGTATCTGCACATCTAGACCCCAAGAGGAACCTGTGTACCAAATTTCAGAAAGATCCGTGCAGTAGTTCCTGAGAAATCGTGATAACAAGGTTTCATGGGGAAATCCAAGATGGCTGCCCTGTGGCCACATTGGATTTTCGAATCGGACCAGAAAAGGTATCTGCACATCTAGACCCCAAGGGGAACCTGTGTACCAAATTTCAGAAAGATCCGTGCCGTAGTTCCTGAGAAATCGCGATAACAAGGTTTCATGGAGAAATCCAAGATGGCCGCCCTGTGGCCATATTGGATTTTCGAATCGGACCAGAAAAGGTATCTGCACAACTAGGCCCCAAGGAGAATCTCTGTACCAAATTTCAGAAAGATCCATGCAGTAGTTCCTGAGAAATCGTGATAACAAGGTTTCATGGGGAAATCCAAGATGGCCGCCCTGTGGCCATATTGGATTTTCGAATCGGACCAGAAAAGTATCTGCACATCTAGACCCCAAGAGGAACCTGTGTACAAAATTTCAGAAAGATCCGTGCAGTAGTTCCTGAGAAATCGCGATAACAAGGTTTCATGGGGAAATCCAAGATGGCCGCCCTGTGGCCATATTGGATTTTCGAATCGGGCTAGAAAAGTTATCTGCACAACTAGACCCCAAGGGGAACATGTGTGCGAAATTTCAGAAAGATCCGTGCAGTAGTTCCCGAGAAGTCGCGATAACAAGAATTGTTTACGGACGGACGACGGACGACGGACGACGGACTGACTGACTGACGACGGACCACGGACAAAAGGCGATTTGAACAGCCCACCATCTGGTGATGGTGGGCTAAAAATCAAGGCGTTTGTAACCACATATAATCCACATAGCGCGGATATATACATTGTATTCCAAAACTGTGCAAAATATGAATATACAGCACGAGAGTCCTAAAATGCGAAATGTTCTAAAAGATGTGAAACTAATTAAAAGCCAGACACAGGCCCCTAATCGGAAAAAAGATCCTAACCCGTGCCACATATGCAGAAAATCCCAGCACTCCTAAAGTCACAAAATGCACAGATTCTCGATACGGTACATGTGAATACCTGATTGAAGGGTCACCATTTTCATTCAAGAATTTTAATAGTGTCTTTACAGTAAATGAAGCATGAGTTGTGATTTTAGGAATGTGATGAACACATTCTAGGATGTGTTCATCCAAGTTGCCACATGAACAGGTACAATAAAAGCGTACCTGAGATACAACACATATCACGAATCGTTAGATTCTTGGTATGTGCTTTAAAATAGGTTAACCAGTAGACTATACTGTGAAATAATGTGGCTCTGTCCGTATGTCGGCACCTCTTCCCACTTCCCTTATATGTGTTGTAATTATGTTATTAACTGTAGTGGATGAGATGCAAACTACGTTGGACAAACAGCGTATCTTAGAGCTCACCTGCAACAGCAAACAACAAATACTGACTGCCTCTTTGACAAATATGTTTGTATGCAAGCATATCCACACATGCGGCAAAGATAATCCCCTTTCTATAAGATTACTTCACTATATCGGTACAGCGATGATTGGACATTCGCCAAAAAGAGTTCATCTCCCGCTATCTTCCTTCTTTGAACAGATCATTACAAGCGTTTTGTCCGTCATACTTTATTCAGCGCAATCTCCGCGTCCATAATCCAAAGACCTATCCCATATTCTATATAACTGCATTACCAAATTAAAAACAAACCCGTCTAGTTTTCTGCAAGAGAGAAGCCTTCAACAGTTTTCAATGACGTCGACAAGACATTATGTGGCTGTGAGTGAGCACATTTAGTGTAGCGGTAGTGTAAATTGTAGATGTAAGTTAGACTATACCATTAAGTGTGTTAGACTATGCCATTAAGTGTGTACGCAGAAAACATGGCGTCCGCTGATTGGCTGTTATTCATCACACGAAGGGATGGTTGGTATCATATATATTGAAATTCTTTTTGGATTATTTGACAAAGAAAAATATACAAAAAGGCTGGAACAGTGTCTGCAGACAGCAACATTGTAACAGCTTTTTATCGGCTACCCTTATGGTGTTTTAGGGCATTTATAGTTTCTGCCGGGTGACTGCCTATCATGGCGGCTGGTTCAAAATCGAGCTGATCAACACATGTTCAAATTGCCGACAAATTTGACAGAACAAAGGTAGGGCATTTGCTGCAGCGAAATATTGGGAATAGGTTTTTCTGGAGATGTTCCGGCCAAATTTACTATAATAAGTAAGGAATTTTAATGGTATAGTCTAACCTGAAGGCAGAATTCAACATTTTTCTGTTGTTGAAACACTGCGTTTGGTGCATTCTTGGGCACTTGCAATCTTCTTATTAACTGTTTTCAGTTGTAAACAAAGGATTCCAGAGGGCTGAATGGAGCCGGAAGTGGAAATCTTATTCGTTAATGAGCTGTGGAAGCTCGCCGCATTGTACGAATGACATGACTTTGCTGTTACGTTTCGTAACATGTGTCTAATTCCGCTTAACCCGGGGCTAGGGGCCGTATGAGCCCATGTACTTCAAGATCCTCATGGTACTCATATGAACAGTCACAATCAAAGCGTGACCGAGGTACATCATTTTTAGATGACGACTCTATAACGAATATTATGGATTAAGAATACTGATCAACGATACGGATTTGATATTTTGGAACATCATGATGTCTTGCCGGCATCATTGAAAACTATTGACCGCTTCTCTCTTGCAGGAAACAAGCCTATGTTTATGTATACTTTTGTCTTTTTGAATTTGGTGCTAATACTGTTATATGGAAATGGAATAGGTCTTTGGATTATGGACGCGGATATTCTCTAATGGACGACGGCTGGATTATGAATGACGGACTAGACGCTTGTAATTTGAGCTTTTCAACATTTATCTGATTTGTCGTCCAATATCATGAGCATGATGGCTGAAATGGTGATCACCTAGATTCCTGTCTAACTGAAGCTTTCCATCGGTTCACAGAACCCCTGCTATTTGAGGATCTTAACTTGAAGTTCATATACACCATATGTCATGGCCATAGTTCTCAGTTATACCTGTTCTTGTGTGCCCTTTTGCCAGAGTAATCATTTTGCAATTCAATGTTTTTGGCACCACTTAGTGTATCACGTTTAAATAAAGGTTTCTGTGATGAAGGATTGGGAGGGGCGGCGGGGTGCATTTCAATGTTTTTGGCATTGTGAGATATATAAAGACCCACCTGCATGTATTGCACTATTGGAGATATGGCTGCATACGGGCATCTTTGCAACTGCTGGGCCAAGGATGTTAATATTTGCACATTTGTGTGCTTCCATATCCCCAACTTCACCATAGAAATCCGAATAATATCGGGTGAAGTTTGTCTGCCTATAGGTTAGACTATACCATTAAGTGTGTAGTGTATGAAAGATGAAATACAGCAGAAAACAGGGCGTCAGCTGATTGGCTGTTAGTGATCCCAGGAAGGAATGGCTGGTATCGTATATATTGAAATTCTTTTTGGATTATTTGACAAAGAATAATATACAAAAAGCTAGAACAGTGTCTGCAGACAGCTTTTGTCGGTACCCCCATGGTGTTTTAGGGCTTTTAGTTTTTGCCGGGTGATTGTCTATCATGGCGGCTGGTTCGAAGTCGATGCCCTCGTCTTTCCAACAAGGTAGGTCATTTGTTGCAAATTGCAACAAAATATCGGGAATATGTTTTTTCTGGGGATGTGCCGGCCAAATTTACTAAATAATAAGTAAGGAATTTTAATGGTATAGTCTAACCTGTAATTATGTTGTGAGTGAGCACATTTAATGTAGTGGTAGTGACGGCGGCAAGACATCATGATGTTCAAAAACATCAAATCGGTATGGCTGATCAGTATTCTCAAACCATATGATATTCGTTGTAAAGTCGACTTGATAATGATGTATCTCTGACACGCTTTGATTGTGACTGTTCATATGAACAACATGAGGATTTGGAAGTACATTGGTTCATACGGCCCCTAGCTCCGGGTTAAGCGGAATTAGACACAAGTTACGGAAATTAACTCCATCTTGCACGCTAGGATCGTATTTTGCTGTCAGCATGCGATATGTATGGCCAGATTTGAGAAACTGTGTGTGGAGGCGCTTGGTGTATAGCCCTGTTTTATAAGTTTTCACAATAATGTTTTGTGACGTTGATTAAAATCGTCACATTTAACAAAGGATCTTTCAAATGCTACTGGATGACATATGTATACGTCATATGCAGGTACCACTAAAATATATAAAACCAGATATTTTTCCAGATTTATCAATTTCGTTAAGTGCTTACCTTAATGATTTTTTCCGACTAGTCCAATGAGAGTGAAATTTCATCAGCAAATTGTGATATATTTTTTATTCCACGTCGCCAAAATTTATCCCCTTTATGTATTTGTTACCTCTAATTTTAATTGCCAAAATTTCGGCACACAAGATAAATAGATAAGGCGAGGGCGAGAGAGGATCTCCCTGTCTACAGCCCTACAAACCTGAAAAAGGCGAAAGATTCCCTCCTTGGTTTACTGCTGATTTAATATTTCTATAAAATGCATGAATCATATTTTCTAGCGACGAATACAATTTGAAAAAATCTAATACTTTATGTAAAAAATGCCATGAGATAGAGTCGAAAGCCTTCTCAAAATCTAAAAAAGCAACGAAAGTATTTGGATCCAAGGTTCCTCTGTATATTGTAGAATGTCATATACTAAACTTGTATTTCCCCCTGGATACCTGCTCGAAATAAAGCCAGTATGATCGTTGTTTATTATTTTATCCAATACGGTTTTTAATCTATATACTATACTTCTGGACCCTGTTTTATATAGAGTATTCAACAAGGAAATGAGCCTCCAATTTTTCATGAAGTGACATGGCTGATCTCCCTTAGGTATACTTGCTATTATATCCTCTTTTTGACTACTCGAAAGCTCCCCTTTGACTTATCCATAATTCATAGACAGGACAACAAAATGGAAAAAAAGTTCGAGGTGCGACTAAGGCCCATGAAAACGAAGAGAATGTTCAATGTGAGTGTCCGTCCAGTATTCCACTCCATTTGCGCTTGCACAAACCTATTCCTTGCCCACACTGCTCTAGGGCGGAGGCTTGGCTTCAGGTGACTCATTACGTGAAATTCCCTTGTATCCAGGCACTCTGGTTCTCCGCACAGTTTTTCATCGTCCTACTCTTCACCCGACACTACCCTTTGGCGGAAGCCTGGGTCCAGCGACGCATTCGGTGAAATCACGTGTCTCTATGCTCTCTGATTCTGGGTACAGTGTGCACTGGTCTTCTCCACACTACCCTAGCGTGGAATCCCGGCTCCAGGCAACTCATTCGGTGAAATCCTCATGTCTCTAGGCCCTCTAATTCTCGGTACAGTGTTCTACTTCTGGTTGCATATGCGCAGCCCTATTCCTTAACCCGTATTGCTCTACGGTGGAAGCCTGGGTCCCGGCGACTCATTTAGTCAAATACCCATGTCTCTATGCCCTCTGGTTCTCCGAACAGTGTTCTGTTCCAGGATGCGTAGCCCTATTCCTCACACCACTAGGTTGGAAGCCTGGTTCCAGGCAACTCATTGGGTGAAATACCCATGTCTATCCTCAGGTTCTGAGTGTAGGACATTTTGAGAAAGGGGGTCTCCCACTTGCCATTATGCTGGACATACTGCTGCCGTATTATCGGGGACCATGTTTGATGACGTGTGTTGAGAGGCCTGGTATCCAGAAGTACACATGAACTTGTATACCATAGAAAGGACACGTATTGACCTATTCAAATTTGTATATGACCTTTGTGACGTCACATCCATGCATCACGAAACTAGGACTTTCAAAGAGCATTCAAATTCACATTGACCTTTGATTTTTGACGTCATTTCCGGTTCAGGTCTCGTGATTGGAAGTTATCCATGACCCATGCACACCACTTTGTCAGGTATTATTATTGCTATTAATGTGGGTTTAATGTGAGTTGCATGTCCTCTGACTTTGGGCTGACCTTGGACCTCGGACCTTGGAGTTTACTTCCAGTCAGACGATGGAGTGGATGTAAAACTAGGATTTTCCTCAAAACTTGGGAACACGGCTTGATGGGTCTGGGGCGCCCATTCGTAGGATGGTCTACGCGCTTGCGCAGTCGAGATGTAGTAGAGAAAGTGGGCATTTTCGGCCTAGGCAGCGTATGTTTGAGCCATCCAGCGGTCATTCTGGGCCCAAATATGATGTACATGGTGTCTTCTTGAAGCCTCTGGCGTGTAGACTACGACTGGGGTGACTTTTACTGGAAATACGCATGCGCAGTCGAGGAGTACTAACGAAAGACTATCGGGTGCACAGAGACGACTTCGGCGGATAGATGGTTCATTCTGACTCCAAATGAGCCGTGCGCTTGGGTGTGGAGATACCGTTCGCGATAGAGTGTAGTAGACAGGACATGGTGGGTCTGGCAGAGTTACCCCTCCCCCTCCCATGGATAGAGTACATCACACCCAATCTGGGAGTACCGCATTCAGTATGTTTGCAATTCTCGAATGTTGTTGTCCATGTATGAGACGCTTCATTGGCCGTGTTCGCTCCTCTTCTCCAATAAGGATCCGCCATTTGAGTAACGGCCCTTGCGTCAATCTTTGGCCATGTTCGCTCTTGTTGGTGTTAAACGGCCGTCCATTCGCTCCGGTCATCCCTAAGCGCCCAGGATACTCTATCGGGAACATACCCTTGAACAGCTGCTTTAGCATTCTGACAGCATTTTTAGAGCCCCTGTGAGTAGTTAGCCCATATTCTCTTCCAAGCGATGCTTGGTCTCCAAAAAGACCTACGCGTGAGATTGCCCTTCATTTCAAGCGGTAGCAGGCTAACCTGTTCATAAATCGCCATGGCTATTTTCCTGATATAGCGGTATTTGGATGTACGCCTTTTGTAAGTTATCCTGTCCGGCGTCCTCGATCACCGCAGCGTGGCCTTTGTGCCTTGGTGGAAGTGACATCATCGCCGGAAATGACGTCACTGCAAGCATGTGCACTCACCTGACGATACCGCCGGTACGTATAGACTGGATACCCGTCTCTATTAATAACGTTGGGATACATAGAGACTGGCCCCGGGTCCTGTGACCTTCGCCTTGGCGGCGACGTCATATCCCATAATGCCTCTCGTGACGTTGATCCGTAAATGTTATAACACACGTGCGGGCCTTACGAGAAAAACATAATGAATTCCACTGTATTCGGAAAGAATATTCGGGAATGAAAAGGCACGAGATATATGGTCTGGTGTAGAATTTAAGGGCTATCTCCATTTAAACATGAAGCTGCGCTATCGAAACCCCTCGGCTCTGAACCCCAGCTATTATAATGTAAGGGTGTCTCTACCAATTGATTGGCTTGTGGGAAGAAATATTTACCCCTGGTATTGTAAGTGTACTTTCTTTGAAAAAAAAGACAAGTTTTCCTCCCCTTAAATTAATTTGTTTCTGGAATAAATTGAAAGAGCTGTATCGATGTCGCACCAAAACAACAGTACACATGGCTAGATAAATACAGTACATGTATACTAAATGGCACATGTATGTCATTTTCAAAACAGATTTGCAAGCATTCTTTGCATTGTCTAAGAGAATAAATCAATAAATCAGTCATCCAATCAATAAATATATGTGATACTATACTAACATGATATAGAAATAATATGCAAACTTAACATAGGAATTAGTGGATTTTGTTAGACAAGGGGCATACTTTCTGACATGACTCATTTTTTATAGGCATCTAGTGTCATTTTCAAAACAGATTTGCAGGCATTCTTCGCATTGTGTAAGAGAATAAATCAATAAATCAGTCATCCAATCAATAAATAAATGTGATAGTATACAAACATGATATAGAAATTATATGCAAACTTAACATAGGAATTAGTGGATTTTATTAGACAAGGGGCATAACTCTGCAAAATACTTTCTGACACGACTCATTTTCGATAGGCATCTAGTTCAGGTCAAGAGAAACAACTGTATCACGTTAGGATGTTGTATATGGAACGGTTCTGAAATTATCACAATAAATCATAAATGGATTTTTATTTGTAAAAAGGGGCATAACTCTGCAAAATATTGTCCGAGATGACTCATTTTCGATAGGCTTCTGATTTACGTGAAGATAAATAGATGTAACAAGTTTGGTTGCCATGCATGAAACGGTTCTGTAGATATCGCGGTAACGGATTTTATTAGACAAGGGGCATAACTCTGCAAAATACTTTCTGACACGACTCATTTTCGATAGGCATCTAGTTCAGGTCAAGAGAAACAACTGTATCACGTTAGGATGTTGTATATGGAACAGTTATGAAATTATCACAATAACAAATCATAAATGGATTTTTATTTGTAAAAAGGGGCATAACTCTGCAAAATATTGTCCGAGATGACTCATTTTCGATAGGCTTCTGATTTACGTGAAGATAAATAGATGTAACAAGTTTGGTTGCCATGCATGAAACGGTTCTGTAGATATCGCGGTAACGGACGGACGGACGTACGTACGGACGTACGGACGTACGTACGGACAGCCGTACATGATGACGACAATACCCCTAGGCCAAAGTTGGCCGAGGGGTAAAAACTAAAAGATGTACTATTAGTATAATGTATTATGATCACGGATATACTACAGACAAATACATGGTCATAATAATGTGACATTACTGTGGTTAAACAAATGGGGTTACAAAATTAACAAAAGGAATTGATTCGACTTCTAGGCTCATAAAAATATTCGTTTTATCATATTTTTAATATATGTTTTTCTACAATGTCTGGAACATGTTCATTCGAGTAACGTGTGCCAAAAAGGCATGGAAAGTCAATCTGAGTTTTTGACCATTATCTCGATTTTTTATGTTCTGCAGAAGTGTTGTATTCACGATCCTATGCTACATTCATGATCCTATAATACAAGAAACATGGGGAATGTATTTAGATTTAAAATTAATTGCTGAACTTTCACTGAACGTGACCAAATCTACGTGTCGGCATCTCACGGAAAATTCCCCGCCGGTGAATCGACACGGTATCTTTTCCAGTAATGTGTTCGCCATGAAATACGAGGAAATCTTCATCAAACTAAATATTTCCGAAATGAGCATCTCCTCAAGATAGAAGAAATACCAGAATTAAAATCGGATATAGATATGGCGAATCTTCCAAATCAAGTGATCAATTTGCCAGCCGTTGCAATTCGTCAACAGAAAGCATTTTCGGTTCTATTCCCATATTATCCTTTTTATGGTTATGGTTATCCTTAATTAAACCTTAATTCTTTCTCTCTCCTGGTTATCCTTAAATGGTTATTATTGCCTCATCTCTGAGGTCAGTGTCTTCTCAGATATACGAAATGACTTAACTGTTAAATACAGAAGTGAGCGTATGCAACCGAAACTGCGTAGATTGAAATACATATACCGGTACTGGCAAATGTAGCCGTTGGATCGCCGATTACATTTTGCAGAATGCAAACGCGATTATACGTTTCTTTACCTGGAGACAAACTGTTTGCTTGAAAAAAAAAAACAATCCCAACTTTTGTTCTCGTTTTCAAGGTTTCATAAAGAAGCTTAATAGCATTCAGAAAGCAACTCTATGGAAAACATTGCCGACTATACATGCTACACTGGCTGAAAGTTAATCATACCGTTTCGGGAAGCCATAATTGCAGTATTTGCATGCATCACATGGCAGTGTGACTAAACGTCACAGGACCTACGAAGTACGGAAGGAATTAGGACTCCCGACGCGAACTGAACTCTTGAAACCTCCCCCCCCCAAAGTTGAAATCCTGCTTAAATTAAGATGGGCACAGCCCAAGTCAGAATCACCAGTGATTTTCATCAAAAATCACCAGAAATTTTCATCAAAAGTAGGTCAGCTCAGAACTTGCTGGTAACAGTCCGCTAATGCACCTTCATGCCAAAAATCAAGGTTCTAATGTCAATGGTTCTCCTTATTTTGCCGACGGAAGGATTAGGATCGACTCACTTCACTCACTCACTCATTACCGAACATAATGTTTTTACCAAATGCGAACAATACCAATAAAGCCTGGGAACAAAATACATAAGACAAGCGGATTTCACCTTTAGTAATGGCCAGTTATTCGTTGATTGCAAATTTAAGAGTAAGAATATCTCTTATAAAAGCTCCCATCTATCCGCACATGTCCGGTTGAATATCGCTAGATATTCACGTGGACCTTCTTAAAACTAAAACCAGTACTTCAGCAAAGATGCATCTGTGGCTTATTTGCTCCCGAGCACACCGGACGAAATTTCCTAGACGCATCTCACAGAAATTAACAATTTAAATCAGTGTGCGAAAAATGAACACCAGGCGCACTGAAGAGAAGATATATTTGATGTCGGCGTATAGTGAATGATGTTACCACTGTTCTCATATACCGAGAAAAACACACCCAGGCAAATCTCTGTCGAGGTTTGATTGGACTGCATTCATGCAGATGATTTCCAACTTGTGAATTTCAAAATTATATTTATTATCATCTGCGCGAACCCAGTCAAATCAAATCTCAAAAGAGATGTCCCTTGGCTTCTTCGCTTTGATGCATAATTGAAGTGGGTGCACCTAGCGCTAGAGTGGTTTTACAACTGATATGAAACTGGACATGTGTAGATGATTATTACTGAAAGGATTTATTGACCTCAGTCTTGTGGAAGAGAAAGTGCAACAACAGTGATGCTGATTTATATTTATCACAAAAAATATGAGTTCGTAGGATTACAGGAAACCTAAAATTCATTTTGAATGACTGTAGGTCCTATAAATAACTGGGAAGCACTTGCATGTCATATAATTTTTATTCTGTCTATTGAAATCAGTTCCAGCATAACAAATGGTGGATTTGAAAAAAAAGCTGAAGAAAATAATTTAGAGAGAAAAAAAACCGCAGGATGTTGTATTACATGGCATCACATTTTTTTTGGCCTAATATTTAAGTCCTTTTAGTCTTTCAAGGTTCGGTTTAAAAGCATTTGGAGGCAATGGATTGCTACACACCTAAAATTAAAGAATATTCTGTCAAATGGTATACCGGTACTCCCTATCCCACATTTCAAAGTCTATTTATAACAGTGTTCATGGTACTGCAGAGAAAAACATGTGACTCCACATTCATTGGAAGCCAGTTCATGGATCAATTCCGTCTGATTCACAATCAGTCCATGTTATACTCCTCTCAGTTCAGATATTAAAGATTCAGTTATTTTAATATTTTCTATGTGTTGCTCCCTGTATTATTCCATATATGAAGGCCTGTATCATTCAGTACTCTGTTGTTTCTCGAAAAATCATAATGTAAGAGTTAATATGTCCAGTCCACATTGAAGAGAGCATGGGTCTGCATTTTCAAAATGTCTTCTTTTATTTCTGTTTCTCTTCACTTCTGGTATTTCAATCTTCAAGCTGTAGAACAAAACAAATGTAAGTTATGATATATCTGAAAAATCTTAACTGACCCATAGGATCACATCAACATAGCAAGTATACTTCATTCTACCTTTTAAAGAGCTATTTTTTCACTGAAGTCATCTAAATGTCTACTTCACAATTGTCCATATAAGTTGTAGTGATCCCTAGCTACCGTTTCTCAATGTATACAATTACAAATTCATCTGACATGTTTGAAGGGTTCAAGGTACATATAATCTGACATTCCAAAGAACTCTAAAGTCACCATATGAAGACAATTTGATCACTTACATTCTATTTGGCCATGTATAGGTGAACTTGTTTGTTCCTCAGCAATATGTAAGCTTAAACAATACTAACTATGCACTGAATAAGATATAATTATTTTTAGCACATAACTAGTATACTAGTATTACATACCAAGGAAAACAGGTTATTTTTATCAACTTGTGAGATACATGTATTCCCCGAGAAATTGTAAATAGTTCAACCAAACTTGGAAGGCTGTGGTGAAATGAGTGATGAATGTTAATTAATATGGATGTAAAACCATTTTTTTTACAAACATGCTACATAAATGATAATAGATTTTTTTTCTATCCAAGATAAATTACCCAAATTTTGCTTGTGATGATAGCTTACATATTGATCTTCTACATTGAATTCTTCAACATATTTTGGGACTGAAACTGTCATTTTCTTGTTTTGTGAAAGATAATCTGTCCATGGGGTGAAAAAATTTAACTCATAAATTTTAAAGATTTTTACCCCATGAACCGATTATTTTTCTTGCAATAAGAAAATGACATTTAATGTCCTAGAATATTTTTAAAGAATCAGAATTAGTGATTCTAATACATTAAATATTGAAGGTAAATCTGAAAGCTAGCAGTGTAAATAACTTTGGGGTAATTAGTTAGATATTAAAGACTACGTATTTGTCCACTTATGTCTTATGAAATTACAAGAAAATATATTTATTTCTAGAAACACATCAAAATTCTAGAATAAGCTTACACATCTTTCCAGATTTAATATCTACATGTAAAAACAAAGTTTTGTTTTTGTTTTTAGAAAACCATTCTTTGATGTGTAGTTATACATTTGTTCAGTGCCACCCACTGAATAAATAACAAACTCATCTTAAGCAATTGCTAATTAAAATTAGAATGTATCTTACTTTCAACTCCTCCACATATATGACAGCCAGTGTTCAGGTTTGAACTTTCCCTCCAAACTCAATGGTGGTTTTAGGTTCTGCAACATGAGAGCAAGAGTACACATGATTTGTGTATTAAAGGACAGGTTCAATTTTGATTTGTTTGCGCTAATGACATAATGTTTATAAAATACCTTTCATATTGCACATGGCGATATGATGTGTAGAATGAAAGTTTATTACACGAGAAACAGTTCAGTATCAAAATGTAGTACATGTATCATTTTCCACACAGCAAAACTACCATTCTTAGTTGATGTGATCTTAAAAAGTAATTGGATCAGCTTGATTCTGTTTATACATGTATAATGGGAAATCATGGCCTCAAACTTTAACAAGCACATTTTTTTTTTTTTTATAGCCATTGAACTAATTTACATATTCCGTATACAGTATCGCTGAATTTTTATCCAAGGTAAACTTAGTCTGCAAAATCATATATCTTGATATCATCTATCAAAGCCCAAAGAATTCATCATTGCCAATACCTGAGACAAGTTCAGATCATAAAACTAATACATATTTGTATATTTGTGTTTGTATATATTGCGCACAGAGAGGCCTCATTTGAAACAAAGAAATTAGATCTCTGGAAAACTAGGTGATTTTAGACTTCCTCATTAGAATTATTAGATATGGTAATTAAAAACATTCATCTTTTGTTACTTCACCTTAATAAGCCGATTCGATCATCAAAAAGTTGGACTGTGGCGTTGCCTCAAACAAATCGGCATCACAAGTCACTGTAAATTTAAATGAAATAATTTAATTTCTTCACAGATTAATATGTGAATCACAAAACCCTGAAATAAAATCAAAATATTGAAATTTGTGTGTGGAGGGGGGGGGGGGAGGGAAGGAGGGGGCTGGAGTAATGGGAGCTAATTGTTGATATAATTTTAATTTACTGAATATATAATAGGCCCTAAATAGGCAGTAAAAAATATATGAATATGAATAATATAATATATAAACGGTTGCAATCCGATTTTGGGTGAAATATTTTAACAGAATGACGACTGACAATGTGAATATCAACACGTGCGAGACTGTAACCTGTAAAACACACCAATTCAGTCACCGCACCCTTTGCCTTTAAATTGGTGCTCAACTTGAACTACTGAATGCAACAACAAATGGAAGGTCTCAAAACAAGCAGGGATATGTACTTTATAAACACCCAAGTTGAGCTAATTCTGAGTCGTCGGATAATCTGTTTTTGAAAACATTATTTACCCACTATTTTACAGCATTTCGTGCCAAACTTGCTTCACAATGGCGCCAAGACGGGACACACTCATCGCACAAAGTTGTCAATATTTTTACAAATACATCAGCCCCTGTCCTATTTTGTACGAGTTAACCAGTCATTGGCACCCATACTCTATAAATATGTTCATGTTCAAGCAGAAACCACAAACTGAAATAGTAAAAACTGACATAAAAGACACCAACCTGCTGTTGCAATGTTGACAACTTCTGCGTCTTCGCAGGTCACGTGATTCGGCTCAAGGGGTCAAGGTCGCGTCAACAAAATGCCGGCCAAGGCCTAACCCTATATGCAGCGAAGGATGGCGTAGCGTAATGTGGGTTAGGTATCCAGACTACCGGTACGTATAGCTTGTATGGGGCGTCATCACTGGGTGTGACGTCACAATCGAAAGCAACGATATTGCCGGAAGTGACGTCATCCTCGAAAGCAACGATATTGCAGAAGTGACATCATCATCGGAAGTGACGTCATCGATGAAAGTGACGTCATGTCGCCTGAAGTTAAAGGTTCCAGGGCCGCCACCATGCTCCATGGCATCACTTCCAAAGTTAATGCTCCCCCCCCCCCCCCACCCGAGTCGTAGTTTAGACGCCGAGAGCTTCATGAAGACGCCCTGTATACCATATTTGAACCCGGAATTACCTCAAGGTTGCTCAAGCACACCCTGAGCAGCCTCAAAATGCCATGTTTCTCTCCTACTTCTCAACAGCGCATCGGATATGTTATCACATCCATTCAATATCACGCCAGTCTTTCACATCTAAATGATGTGCGGCTAAAGGCAGGCATGGGTTATGCATGTTAAAATATTTCCCGTCCAACGGGCAATTTAAAATGGCATAAAAAAAACAGGTGGTCGATCTACTCGTTTTTTGTAAAATTTTATCGCCATAAAGGAATCAACATTTTCGCTTCCCGAAAAAGTGCGAATTTTGGCATACCAGATATTCATTTCCGGACACGATCAACTGGCGCATAGGTGCGATCGACAAGCAATTTTTATATCCTTGTTTGGAGAAATGGTTGCGTCTAGCAGGTTGATACTATAGATATTAGTTAGTAAAAAGGCAGGAAAAATTACCATGTTGTCAAAGACGGGCGACCTTCCTTATTATGAAATTAGGGAGGGGCCACTTTGTGCGAAACCGTGGCAAGTGTGGAGTGCATCCTTAGTATATATGCCGGGAGCTTTAAGATGGCACCCTGTATGGCCCATTTGAACCACGAATAGCTCAGAATGCCCTCTTTCTCTACTTCTCTTCGGCTGTGCATGGGCACCATGACATCATTCCCAGTCCAAACCATCCCAGTCGTAGTGAACTCCACATATGACAACCTGAACGGCCCATTCAGAGGAAGGATGGTCCGTAGATTGCCCAAACACGCCTCTGCGCACCCCCAAATGCCCTCTTTATCTCATCCTTCACTGCACATTCTCATAATGGCTTCTCTTACAGTGGAAATCACCCAAACATAGTTATCTACACTACGAGAGCTTTAAATCGGGACCATGCATGGCCCATATGGACCACCTGTTGCTCAAAAAGTTCAACCCAGGTCTTCCTGACGAGTACGTATTCGCACGATGACTTCCCAGTGAAAATCAACCAACGGTCCCGAGATCCCGTTTTCCCGGAATTTTTCTCCGGAAAAGTCCCAGTTTTGCATCCAATCGTCAGTCACGTGCCCGACTTCGACGTCGCTTGAATATGACATCTTGCACGGCATATTTGGACTCGGGATTGTTCATAAACCGCCTAAACACACCTACACTGCCCTCTTTGGCTACTGCTTCTCGACTGCACCAGGTTTTTTTTAGACAAAATTTTTTCATCTACTCGGTTTTAAACATTGTAAAACGCATTTTTCCCCCATATTCATGTCACTAAACTCAATTTTTTTGCCTTTTTCATAAAAAAAAAATGATAAAACTAATTTTTTTACCTTTTTCAGCTAAAAAAGGACAAAACTCAAGTTTTATTTTGTTTTAATCGTAGAATGTAAAAAATTCTTGTATTAAATTGGCGAAAGTGTTGAAACTGTCAAGCTTGGTGGAGACAGGTAAAAAACAAATTATGTAACAAACAAGACATAAATACCCCCATATTTGCTGAGAAAACAACTTGCTCTTGTTTTATTTTTATTTTTTATTATTTTACCCCTAAGCCAAGGTCATTGTTATCATTCAACGACCTCCGTTGAATGGTGAGGGGAGCTCTGCGATCACGTCTCATGATCTCATCTCAGTTAATTTCGCGGCAGAAATAAAGCATGATGAACGATTTCAACAGAAATTCCTCCCAAGCATTCCTGTATTACAATAATTTATTCGTTAGTTTTGAGTCTAAACGATAAATTCTCAATTTACCGTAACAAGGGCAGAGGTTGCATGTTGCATGTTTTCGCCACAAAACACAGGCTCCTCACTTCGACGTGAGGCAGGTATTATACGCGTTCAAACAGAGTTCCAACAGATCAAAGAAGTTGAAAATTTTTCAGAGTATGACAAATATATTTTTCATATGTGTTCGTGTTGAGATTTTCTCGCTTACGTTCGGCAAGCGTTTCCCACGTGTTGAGGTAAAGGACATGGCGCTGAAATTGTCGGGAACCCTTCATCGAAAAACTTGCAGTTCAATGCCACAGATATCTGGCGGAACTCGACACTGAATAATTCCTCCCTTGTCATATGACATTGTAGGGGCGCTGCAGTCAAAAACGCGGGAAATAATCTCAGCAAGAGCTTCTTGAGCGTGTTTCATTTTCACTGGATATCCCATGACGAGACACGGTGTCTGCAGCTAAACAGACATACGGAAACCCGGGAAGTGGCAGAGATGACATGAAGAGTGGGCCCTCATACAGACATTCATTGGCACAGAGAAGGAGGTGACACGAACAACAACAACAACAACCTTGTATTGTAAACTTTTGGTCGCGATAACTTTCCCGTGATCGGGGCATTTTCGTTCGCCCCTGTCTTACATCAACTCAATTTTGTACGAAAAAAAAACTCAATTTTTTCCGCGCATACGGCACGCACTCCCCGAAAACTCAGAAAACTGAATTTCTAGCTCAAAACTCTATTTTGAAAAAATCGCAAAAAGTCAATTCAAATTCGTTTTCATCGGGAATACCACGATCGATGAAAAACTGTATAAAAAAACCCTGCTGCACATGCGCACCATGACGCACCATTTCCGATCCAAACCATCCCCATCATAGTCCAAATACCGAGGGTTCAAGACGAGGCCTTCCACGCTATATCTGCATAATGTATAACCCATCTAGACCCATTTGACCGGGTGGGGCTCATATTTGGGTGTCAAGTCCGTGTTTACGCATTTTCCCGGAAACTTCTCGTTTTACATCCACCACACCAATCACGCGGCCGGCAGTCATCTCATGGTCCGAGGACCAGGGGCATCAAGCTCAAAGTTCATACAACCCACATTTCCTATCCACCTCGATTCTTCCACTTCGAATACGAGGCGATTTAAGCCTTATATACTATTCGTATAAGATGGCAACTCAAGTCTGAAACACCCGCCATTACTGTGTCAAGAATATCAATATCGTATAACATGAAACCGCGGGGAAGGTAAATGAATACCGTGCTTGCGCATTGAACATGATATATCAAAAGTTAAAATAAAGAAACGGACAAGTTGATGCAATTTTCAATATTTTCAAAACGAAAACTCATAATTGACGGTCAAAGGTGATGGAACGATAAGGCGGGAATTTGGCCTATACGTGGTGCGGTTGAAATCGAAAAAATAAAATGTCCTAAAAATACTTAGGTTTAAATGTAACGGCAAGAGAAAATATAAGTACACAATATGTGAAAGTTTTAGTGTGATTGCGTATTGATTATAGTTATCACATGATACTGAAATCCACAGCTTGTGCTATTTCGTACAAAAAGAGTCTAAATCGAGTCCTTCAGATACGTATTTAGACGCGAAGGATCCCTTGGACCAGAACGCCATTTAACCTGGTGTTGTGTGCTAACATTATATTCCCACTGCTGAAAGATCGTTTTGGTCCAAGGAGTCCTTCATACTAAAAAATGAAAAGTTATGATTCATAACGTTTGAAGTTTTCGTAAGTAGATTAAAGTGACAAAATAGCCTGTTACAGTTGTTCGTATGTCGTGGTGTGGATACGCACGTTGGATCACAAGCGCCTCGAAATTTTATTTTACCGAATTCGAATCCCAGGAGGTCAACATGTGTGACATCGACAAGTTATTTCAATCTTTCTTTTTGTAAAAAAAAAAATGCATTCAGTATATCTGAAATAAGATTTTAGGCTATCGTTATGAATCAATTAAAAGTAAAATAAATTTTGTTTACCGATGGCACGATACCGTGTGGACATTACGGGCCAGTCAAACGTTGAAATCGAACGATCAGTCTCTACCTGTTACAACGGCAATATATTCGCCTAAATTGTGTATTTATTCTCCAATGTGTGCATGTAAAATCGACTGCAACGTGGTGAAATAATAACGTCTTGGTACCGAACATATGTGAAGCTATCATGGTTCACCGTAACATTCAGTCCGTTGATTGACAGTTGCCGCCGACGACAAGTTGTACATTGCATTGTGATTGACAGATGGAGAGAAGAAATGTACATTCCTATGAGTCGGCTGGCTGTGGGCAAAAATCCCGCCTTACAATACCATCTCCTTTAAATTTTTAATTTTGAGAAACGAAAAACGAAAATTTAAAATTGAGTATCGGTCATACCTTTGGGTATCGGTCATCAGGGGCGTCGGAAGCCCCCCCGATGAAAACCAGGGGGGCACAAGTATGTTTGCTGTTTGCGAGCTGTGATGATCTCTCCAAAAGCATTTCGTGTATAAACTGCCCTATTGCTGGTGGGTTAATCAGGAAATAGAATTTTTCGAGGTCAGTTAGTTGCCCGAATAGGTGGCAGGATTTGTTCATGATGTTATATAGAATGTTTCGAAGTTTTTTACCACTCGGGCATATACAAACAAGATGATACTCGTCTTCAACGATCTTGTTTGTTTTGTCACACCGTTTACAAAATCATTTCTTCCGGTCTATTTTCCTATATCTGTCGGTTTCTACGTCGAGCCGATGTGCGCAGATCCTAAGTTTAGTTAGTGATTGCCCATAAGTTTCGATTTTTAGCTCATCTGGGCCGAAGGCGGCCATCTTGGATTTCCTCATGATATATTGTTATCGTGATTTCTCAGGAAGTGTTGGATGGATCTTTCTCAAATTTGGTACACAGGTTCCCCTTGGAGTCTAGTTGTACAAGATACCTTTTTTGGTCCGATGCGAAAATCTAATATGGCCACCAGGCGGCCATCTTGGATTTCCTTATGAAACTTTGTTATCGCGATTTCTCAGGAACCGCTGCATGGATCTTCCTCAAGTTTGGTACACAGGTTTCCCTTGGAGTCTAGTTGTGCAAGATACCTTTTCTGCTTCGATTCGAAAATCCAATATGGCCACCAGGCGGCCATCTTGGATTTCCTTATGAAACTTTGTTATTGTGATTTCTGAGGAAGTACTGCATGGATCTTTCTCAAATTTGGTACACAGGTTCCCCTTGGGGTCTAGTTGTGCAAGATATCTTTTCTGCTCTGATTCGAAAATCCAATACGGCCACCAGGCGGCCATCTTGGATTTCTCTATGAAACTTTATCGTGATTTCTCAGGAAGTACTGCGTGGATCTTCTCAAATTTGGTACACAGGTTCCCCTTGGGGTCTAGTTGTGCAAGATACCTTTTGTGATTTGATTCGAAAATCCAATATGGCCACCAGGCGACCATCTTGGATTTCCCCATGAAACTTTATCGCAATTTCTCAGGAACTACTGCATTGATCTTTCTCAAATTTGATACACAGGTTCCCCTTGGGGTCTAGTTTTGCAAAGTATCTTGCCTGGTCCGATTTGAAAATCCAATATGGCCACCAGGTGGTCATCTTGAGTTTCCCCTTGTGGTCCAGTTGTGCAAGATAACTTTTTTGGTCCATTTCGAAAATCCAATATGGCCGCAGCTTGAATTTGCCATGAAACTTTGTTATCATGAAATCTCAGGAAATTACTGCATGGATCATTTAGTGTTCCGGGGAGGACAACACAAGTTAGAAACTCATCTATTGCAGTTCTTTAGTAAAAATTCTTACAGCTACTTTCTCCAGTTACAGCCAGATGAGCTACAGTGCCGTGGCACTATCTTTTATATAGTTTAAATAAGGTGATATAGAATATGTTTGTTCTATTTGTTTGTAGTGAAGTAATTTTTTGGACTCGCGTAGTTTAGCTTGATAGAATTGTATGTATATAGTTTTCAATTTGTCTTTTACTTTTGGGGATATATGTGTTTTTTAGTGTGCTGCAGTGGTAAGTCCTCAGCACTGATTTTTTTTTTTGCATCATTAATGATGAATAGCTATGCCATCCAATTCCATCGTTTTCTAGTGCTTTGCTACAGAGGACGGCATCTTAAGGAATAGGCCGGTCGGTATTGTTTTCAAGATGCAGCATGTAGTTCAATATATGCTTGCATGGATTTCTATTATAAGTGAGAATCGTCCAAGTTCCCGTTTGCAGGCAGTATTCACAGTATTTTTTCCAACTTGAAGATTTAGTTTGCCAAATTGTGTGTACCAATGCATCAAATGATCTAAACTGTAAGGTCAGCACTTCGGTTCTACGCATCGTTTTCAAACCCATCTTTATACATTCCCAAAATTAACATCATGTCGAAGAGACCATGCATGCAGTGTGATATCCTTGATTTCTTCTGCAGCAAAACGGATGTAGGATAGTTGATTATTTGACGGAAATGATAACGGAGTTATATATTAATCGAATATCCGGATTACGTACAGAAGTTTTCTGTGTGTGTGTGTTAGCAGTTTTTTTTTTTTACCAAACTAGTATTAAAATAGTTGAAATATCTGAGAAAAAAAATATGCGTTTTATTTGTCGGAAATCACCCAAAACGCTCCTACGGCCGTCTAGAACCCCGGAGCTGGACCCTCGCCTAAAGTGCTAGGATAGTGCTCCCCCCCCCCGCAACAAGTCCGAACTATCTCCCGACGCCACTGGTCATACCGGTGGGTATCGGTCTCTCAAAACCGGCAGAGATCAGTAATGCGAATGTGTATTCACCATCTGACACGCAGTTGACCCTGATGGTGGATCATGTTTTGTGAGCACAAACAGTGGTTATAATTTATGTCATTCACCTCTAACTCCATATCCCAGTATTGTGGTATTCGGCCTATCTATTTCTGAATTTGCGAATGGTCCGATAATTGTCTAATTTTCGTTTTATTATTTTACACGGATACCTCTCGCGCACGACGTCATTCGCGTAAAATAGGTGCGAGTCCACCTATTATATGGACATTTATTTCCGGCAAACCCGGAACTTAATTTTACTGTGTCAGGGGAATTTTCGGGAAAGTTTTAAGCTGGAAGTTATCATATTTCTTCTCGTGTACTGAGTAAACAGATTGACTGAGTAAACAGCCTTTCAAACTGCTTTAAAACAGAAGTTCCCTCGGCGATCTACAGTACTCAGGCCTACACTCATCCAACCGTTACACACGGATAGACCCGGAGGACAGACCGCTGAAAATAAGCAGTAGGATTTCACTCTAATTATCCAGGCCTGTATAGTAGAAGTTTCGGTCGAGTACCCGGGACAGACTGACTAAACACAGGTAAATTGATAGCGTAGGGCATGATGGCAGTTTTTGGTTGGGCTATCTCATGTTGGTACCGTACACGCTTAAAACTAAAGTGTTGAAATAACCCTTTATGGGTGTCCACAGGGACTATATTTATAAAAGCAGTCACTGTGGACACCCTTAAGGGGTTATTTCAACACTTTACGAGTAAGTTTCAACACTTCAGTTTTAAGCGTGTACATGTGGATAATTTACATGTACAGGGTGACGATATATTTATATGTCAGAGGTGATAGGTCACTTATTTAACGCGAAGTGTATTTGTGAGGGAAGGTTTCTCTGGTAAGGAATCCTCGGAAATTATACGTCTTCATAAATACGAAAATTTATTGTGTTTGAACAGGAGGCCGCGCTGCGCTGTTTCTAACTCACGTCTATGGTGTTCGTCACGCTTTAATACTTAACTGGGGTACGGTATCCTCAATATCTTCATCAGCACGTCGGCGTGCTCTGAGTTGACCAAGAGACAGAGTATACTAGTCCTGCAGGTCTACCCGTCTCGTGAAATCGATGTAAAATGCGAATAGAAACTCCTGATTAATTATCCTAACATATACAATTTAGTGGAATCCACCGAATATGGACCACGACTCTGCCAAACATGTGTAATTTCATCGTCCCAACAAGTTCTCACTTGCGTACAGTTCGCCATCCATAAGATGGCTTGCGAATCGTGTTTCGCCATTATTGCAGAGCGATGTCCGATACTTTACCGTGTGCTGTTCGGTCTTCATCAGGGCGGAGTTCAAACTCGAGAAATCTGATAAATTACAAGCTTCTGAAAACATATATTATCTGAGCTTACAAAAGATACAGATATGAATATATGGCAAGCCAAAGTGCTTTTTATTCGAGAAATTCCGATATCGGGAATTGAATTCCCGATATCGGAATTAAAATTTCCGATATCGGAATTAAAATTTCCGATATCGGAAATTCATGACCTTCAATTTCCGATATCGAAAATTGAATTCTCGATATCGGAAATTGCAATTCCCGATATCGGAAATTAGAATTTTCGATATCGGAAATTGAATTTCCGATATCGGGAATTGCAATTTCCGATATCGGAAATTCGGAGACAATTCCCGATATCGGAAATTGAATTCCCGATATCGGAAATATCGGAAATTCAATTCCCGATATCGGAAATGCAATTCCCGATATCGGAAATTGTCATTGAATTTCCGATATCGGGAATTGCAACTCTAGGGTGCACTCCACACTTGCCACGGTTTCGTACAATGTGGTCCCTCCCTAATTTTATAATAAGGAAGATCGCCCGATTTTGACAGCAAGGTAATTCTTCTTACCTTTCTACTAACTGATATCTATAGTATCACCCTGCTGGACGTAACCATTTCTCCAAACGAGGATATAACAATTGCTTGTTGATCGCACCCACTCGCCACTACAGAGTTAATCGTGTCCGGAATTGAATATCTGGAGGACCAAAATCCGCACTTTTTCTGGAAGCGAAAATCATGATTCCTCTATGGCGATAAAATTTTACAAAAAAACGAGTAGATCGACCCCCTATTTTTTTCGCCATATTAAATTGTCCTTTGGACGGGAAACACTTTAACATACATAAAAAGAAAATCATTTCATGTTTTTCAGAAAAGTTGAAGAAGGGCTAAGGAGGATTGCACGTCTTTCCTTTTCAATTTCAATAGCTCACAAGTCCCCTGAAATAATGGCACGAGTGTGCCCATTTAGAAAATATATACGTTTACAAGGTTTTTGTTAAAGATTTTACATCTATTTATGGTCGAAGATCCGAACCCATGCCTGTTTTTAGCCGCACATCATTTAGGTTTCAGATTCAGATTCAGATTCAGATTTAGGTGTGGAATGCACCCCTAGGTTTTGTAAAGCTTTCAGGCTTTCATTTCCGATATCGGAAATTCGGTGACAATTTCCGATATGGGAAATTCTATTCCCGATAACGGAAATTGAATTCCCGATATCGGAAATTGAATTCCCGATATCGGAAATTGAATTCCCGATATGGGAAATTCTATTTCCGATATCGAAAATTGTCACTGAATTTCCGATATCGGAAATTCTAATTCCCGATATCGGAAATTCTATTAATTGCAATTTCCGATATCGGAAATTAGAATTTCCGATATCGGGAATTGAATTCCCGATATCGGAAATTCGGAATAAAAAGCACTTTGGCTTGCCATATGAATAACTTCTGTATCATTCAAGAGGTGTTGTAGATCTGTAATTTTGAACAAGTAGGACAGCACATGACTACAATGGCTGGTTACGTTGGGGTTACGTCGGTAGAGTTTAGCTGATTGGCTTGCGACCACGACGTGGCGTTGATTGCGGGGAATTCCCTCTAAAAGGCGTCGAAAGTAGGCTGAAAATGGATTTGTACGCTCCCAGGGTCAGTCTTACCGCGTATAGATGACCGAGATGGTTACAGGTTGTGATAGTCCGGTCGAACTCGGTAAACGTGTAGCACAAAATTCCAGCAATAATGCTGATTGGTCATTAAACAAATTCCACGTAAAATTGCCTGTATGAATGAAATTCCTCGTTTTGGGTTCATTAATAGGCTACATCGGGTAAATTATAGGAATGTTTTGGCGGTAGAGTGTTGATATTATCTACTAGGAATAAAACAAGAGGTGAAAAGTAGACGTAGGTTAATTCACGTCAACATATACAGAAAACTGACAAACCTTCGGTCCACATAGGGATAACTAGAGACGAGAGATACCTTGGTGAGTTATGTATTGACGATGTCCAGACTGACGACTACCTGTGCGTTCAGAGAACTGCTAGTGTTTAAATGCTTAACAGGAGCTTGCAGTGTTGAATAAAACAGAAGCTTGTGTATGATAGTATAGCATATGGGCTGTTTATACCAAGGATTTGGGTGACCAGAACTCGGAACTCCGAGACATACACGGATATGTTACAAGATTGTTCGATAGTTTTTATCTCAGCCAATCAGACCTGAATACCAGTACATACGCAGATATCCCAGACTGGATAAATACCACGCGCATCCGTAGTATGAAATGCTCTAAACGGAAGACACGTTATAAACTGAATCCGCAGGGTTGCACGGTGTGTTCGCACGACCTGTGCCCATCGCGGTGCGATGGAGTGCCCAAGTACATCCATCCATCCATCCATCCAATACGAAATATTCGATTGCTAGGAGACACGTTATACAATTAGGAATCCACAGTGCGAAACGCCTTAACCGGGGGACACGTTACCATAGAAACTCGCAATACGAAATTCCCTAAATGGGAGACACTTTGCAATAGGAATCCGAAGTACGTACGAAATGCTAGAGTACCAAACGAAATGCCCAGACGAGAGACGAGATAAACGTTACCATAGTAATCCACAATACGAAATGCCCTAACCGAGAGACACGTCACATAAGAAATCCGCAGTATGGAATTCCCTATAACCCACTTTCTCTGAAAAGCACATGAAACTCAGTGAACATGTTTCTATTCGAATCGTATCATCTGTCATACCATTCCCCTATCTGCTACTATCAGCTAGGGAGCTTCCGTTTACATTATACTATTAGTCTTTTGATGAAGTCAATATGTGGTTTGGTGGACATGAGAAAACAATATTCACCGAGGTCGAAGGCCGACGTGAATACTGTTTTATCAGGTCCGCGAAACCACTTATTGGCCGATATCAAATGACCAATTGTTTTATTATATTAGCGTCTGATAACCTTCTTGTTAAGTTGGTGAAAGCAGTCAGATCATATATAGTAGACATTTTGCTTTACATTCCACGCTCTTGGGGATGTGGTCAACCATAGTGTGTACCGACGACCAATCCAACGGCTGTTTTCATTGGCTTAAAAGACACTCGAGTCAACAGCATATTTATGGACCGGCTTTGGAGTCAAGATGGAAACTTAGCTACGGTCATGTGACGGCGAATGGCCAAATGGGGAAAGAGTAACACACACAGTCATATAATAAATAAATATATAAATGAATAACAAAGAGTGGCACCTTTAAGACTAACTAACTTAGTCTTAAAGGGGCCACCCTGTGTTATTCCTTTATAGGCGTTGTAGTTCATTTATACTACACAGACTAACATATAATAAATAGTATAGTCTTTTGTGTGAAACATCCACACACCACAACTCTGGATATTGTGAGGTTACTATGTCATGTGACGTTATGAATCAACAGTGTCATATTGCAATATTTCGAAATTTGTGCTAAATACTATCGTGGGTATAGACTACGGTACTTTCGATACCAATCTTCTGTTGCTTAAACACGAATGTGCGTTAAAATAGAACATGACAATGCTTCACTTCAAATATACGAATGTTATGCCAAGGACGCTGTTTAACATTTACATAAACACTACCAGAGCCCCAGTGCAGGTATATACCGGTATATTATTATTCAGGAGAGCTCAGAGAAATTTTGACCATTGGGTGGGGTGGTAGCGAAGTTGGGGGTGGGGGTGGGTTCGGGTTGAGGTATGCTGGTAGAATTGGGAGATTCCCAAGCTCTCCGTTAGCTGATAATTATTACGGAATTAAAGGAACATAGAGGGAAATATAATGAGTGGAACAATTATCTGCATTTGCGTACACTTCGCCATCCATAAGATGGCTTGCGAATCGTGTGTCGCCATTATTGCGGAGCGATATCCGATACTTTACCGTATACTGCAACCTGTAACCATTTCGGTCATCTATACGCGGTAAGACTGACCCTGGGATCGTGTGTATCCATGTTCAGCCTACTTTCGGCAACGGCTAAAGAGAATTTCCATAAATCAATACCACGTGACTTCGTCAGCCAATCAGCTAAAGTCTACCGATGTAACCCCAACGTAACTCGCCATTTTCGAATCATGTGATGAACTACTTGTTCAAAATTTCAGATCCACCACACCTCTTGGATGATACGAAAGTTATACATACCTATATATTTTGTAAGCCCAGGCAATATCTGTTTCAGAAGTAGTATGAAAACCTGTAATTCATCAGATTTCTCGAGTCTGTTCTCCGCCGGATGAAGGCCGAACAGAATCCGGTAAAACACTGGATATCGCTCCGCGATAATGGAGACACACGATTCGCAAGCCATCTTATGGATGGCGAAGTGTACGCAAACGCGTATACTGTTCGGTCTTATCCGGCGAAGAACAGACAGGAGAAATCTGATAAGTTACAGACTTTTCATACTACGTCTGGAAACATATATTGTCTGAGCTTACAAAAGATAGATTCAAGAGGTGTTGTGGATGTGTAATTTTGAACAAGTAAGACAGCACATGACTCGAAAATGGCGGGTTACGTTGGGGTTACGTCGGAAGAGTTTACCTCATTGGCTGACGTGGTGTTGATTTCGGGGAATTCCCTCTTATATTTGCCGAAAGTATAGGCTGAAAATGGATACTCACGTTTCCGTCGTCAATTTTGCCGCGTAAAGATGACCCAGATGGATACAGGTTGGAGGAACGTGGAGAAGTTTTGACAACTGGGTGGGGTGGTAGCGAAGTTGGGGGTGGGTGTGTGTTGTGGTATGCCGGTAGAATTGGGAGACTCCCAAGCTCCCCGTTAGCTGATACTTATTATACGGAATTAAAGGAACATGAAAGAAAATATAATGAATGGTAAAATTATTTGTTTTCAGTTGCCTTTGCAAATATCCACGATGTTGGGAAACCCATCAGAAGAAATGAGAGAGGGTAACGCTGAAACAGTGCAGATATCGGGAGACGATCCATTCCCGGAAGTCTGCAGAAGAGGCAGTGACTCCGTCGACGGCATCCAAGCCCAGAACGTCCGGACAAAATTTGATGAGTATCTTCGCAAGAGTTTGGAATTACGATTGTGCAGGCAAGACAGTAAATTCGACGCTTGTCCTGATATGCACCACCACCCCATCGTACAACAGACGTCAAACCTGTCTGATCATACTGACAGTTCAAATGTGTTAAACATAATTCGAGAGAAAGCGGCGAGATGTTTCAGCGCAAGTACGGTAAGCCTTATCGTGTTTTCTATATCACTCTTATGTAAAAAGAGAACTTTTCCCCTTTTCAAGTGTTTTCTATTTTATTCTCACATTTTCAAGTGTTGAAATATCAGATAGAAAGCATTCCAGCCTTTATTTCAAATTAAATTAGTGTGTCGGGATTGCTGGAATGCATTGGGAGTTTGCGTGCCTTCTCCCAGAACACTTCGGAATTACTGACTTCTCTGGGAACATTTGCTTGAAAAAGCAGCCTTACTTAATATGTAGTAAGTCGACTGCGCACATCTTAAGAAAACTACATTCCCTAATATTCGCCGCCACAAATGACCAGGTATCCTGACTTTTGTGCTCCAACATATAAAAAATTCAGTATACATGCATTCGCCACCATTTTTATACGCTCGCCAAAAGGCGGACGTATTATGTGATGGCGGTTTCCGTCCGTCCGTCCGTCTGTCTGTCTGTCTGTCCGTCCCTCATGTCCGGTCTACATCTGGAACAGTTTTCTATCTACAGTTCCAATTTTTGGTGAGTGGATACGCTAGGTGGAGACGATGTGTTGCATACCAAATGGTCGAGGTCAGAGGTCAAAGGTCAGTGTGACCGAAAAATCAGGAAATCATTAACAATTTCTAATCTTTTGTAAGTGGATTCAATAGGGGGAAATGAAGTGTCGCATACCAAAAAATAGGTCACGGTCAAAGGTCACTCTGACCCCAAAATCAGGAAATTATTAATAATAAAAAGCATTTGTTGTAGTAGATACATTAGGGGGACACGATCTGTCGCATACCAAAAATATAGGTCAAGGTCAAAGTAACCCCAAAATCGTGAAATTGTTAAAAATCATGATCTTTTGTGTCCATTGAGAAATTACGAAGAGACGGTTTGTCATGTACCAAAATTTAGCTCAAGTTCAGTAGTCAAGGTCACTGTGACTCCAGAATCAAGAAACCTTTGAAAATTTTCTTTTTGTGTCAGCAGACACATTAGGGGGACATAAAGTGTTACATACCAAAATGTGGGTCAAAGGTCAAGGTCACTGTGATCCCAAAATCAAGAATTCATTAAAAGTCACATTTTCATTGCCTGTCGAAGACGAGGCCGTGTAATGCAATGTTGCGTTCTGTCCATTCATCCATTAACATTTGTTGTCCATGAGATATCTCTAGTTTCAAGGTATGGATTGGTACCAAAGTTTGAGTATACCTTACTCGTATGGCAAAGAGGAGCCATACATTTTGAGATCAATTTGTCAAAGGTCAAGGTCACAGTCCCCCAAAACTGAATCAAGTTTAGCTGACTATATGTGTTAGGTTGGAATATTCAGTGTTCTCTCTCTTACATGTATATGACATTTGTCCTGTGGAGTTGAATCTCATGTTTGAAACAGCTACATTTAGTTAAACTGTTGTGAAATAAAACCCTACATTTACTAATTTAACGGGGAGCGGGATCCTTTATGAACTTCATACCTGTTTATTAACTCAAGAACAAAGGTTTACTTCATCACTTTCTTCTTCCTTCATGGAAAATTCTCTCGTCTGAAAGAAATCCATTTGCAGGAAAACTACTATTTTCTTGTGTTTGACTATATTGTCGATTTCAGTGTGGGATATGCGAGTTCTTGGCTCTTGCTTCAAGGTCAACTAGTTGCCAAGAGTTAAGCTCATTTTAGTTTATCATTCAATATAAGATGTTGTATATGTTACATTCTCAGAAGCACAAAATTGTAGCCCTTTCTCTGGATTGCTAGCTACCAATTTGGAATCAAGGTTATTAAACAACCTTGAAATTTGGACCAATGTAATTCCAGATATACGGGCGTATATTGAAGCCCCTTGGGCTCTTGTTTCGAAATACGGCTGCCAGACACACTATCACACCGAAATTGGTAGGTGGGCAATCAAACTGGCCTAACTGACTTCTCTGGGAATATTTGCTTTAAAAAACTGCCTTACTTAATATGTATAGAAATGTTATATCACAAACCACTTGTCGCCCACTCAGGCATAATGACCAATCAGATTTCACAGAAAGTCAAGTCCTGATTATAATCTTAGGCCCCAAATATCAGTGGTGGTTTGTGACATCTAAGGTATAGGGTCTACATGAATGCTTTGGTTAACTGAAAGCCTGTATGGGTATATTGTCCTCCGCTCGAGGACGGAAGACTCCGATATAGCCTGTGCCATCCCAGTTTTGCCCTGAAGATTAAGTGTCAAATGTACAATGGAATGAACTATAAATATACATTTTGGGGGGGTAATTCCCCTGGAAACTTGTTCTCATCTCTATTCATAGTAGACCTAGCTGTCACGAATCCTTGTCAAATACCGTACTTCTCTCTGACCGCAGTGCACTATTAACAGTTGTTGGTTGCCGAGTGTTCACATCCCGTTTTCATTCACATTTTATCGCTTGGTCTAATTTTTTTGGCATATTTGCACAACACATCCTACTCTTTTTTCACGACGTCGCGGTTTCTATTTGTGAGCCAAAGGCGAACCCTTGACCAACTTGCATAGCAAACCGCGTTCCGCCCACACTCCAGTTGGTATCAGTACACAATTAATTCTGTTACTTGTTATGTATTAGCGTTAAAAATCGGCAAAAATCCAGAAAATTCACAATGCATAAATCCACCTGGCATGTCAATATTTACCTTGTGCGACATTACCAGTGGAAGTCTTGACAGATGTTGACCATGGAAATTTCAAATTACCGCCACTGACAGCTGATTGGTGCTACAGAATGTCATTCGATTTGTAAACAGGGAGCCTTCTCACCCTTCACTGATCATGTCTTCATCCACCATGCTTTTTCAAAGTGGCCCAAATCAACACCAGGAAGTACAGTTTGAAGACTCATCTGCAAGTTGAAATATCAAATGTATCAGAAATGCTGAAAAATCGCAGCTCATAAAATCCATAAAGATCTGCTCTCAAATTTCTAAACAATGTAGATCGTGGGCACCGACCCGGCAGTGATTAATTGTGTACTGATGCCTGTCAGGAATGGAACCATTGTTAAAATAAGGAATGCTCTCATCTGAACAAACCATACCCATCCCCAAACATTCTTGAGAAGGCACAGATAAAACTATGCAGAGATAGAGATTTTACAGCCTATATACCAAGGGTACCCCCTTTATAATTTCCCCTCAGTTTGCCCCATATGACTTAAGACTGAGGTACAAGTAAAAAGTACAATATCTCACTAACCTGTACATATTTTTCCATCTGGTAAAAAGCACCAAGTCGACAATCCTTCTGCCTATAAAAAGAAGTATAAAGCATTAACTAGATATGTTAAACACTATTTTTAATTATTTTTTTATTATTTTAATTCATTTTTTTATGAAATTATTCAAATTAAAGTTTAAAAATAAAGAAAACTTAAATTCAAAATGTGTCAAAACATAATTTGTTTTCAACCTGCTCATTTAGGCTACATTTGGTAAAAATTTTCTTCATGGCAGTGGTTAACTTCTCCATGTAATCAGTGGGTCATCCCAGTAATCTATCAAATGGGATTTAAATTTGATGTTGATACAAAGATCAAAGACATGTTTAATCCTGTAATAAGTGACAGCAAGATACACAAATGTGTACACAACACATACCAAAATATAACACAGAGGTGTTTATGGTATACACAACTCCCATATAGAGAATATATGTCAGTTCAATTGGATGGATCTACATCTCATCAAGATCTTGCCGGCAGTAATTAGAAAGATGCACATATTACTTGTAAACAGTTATTATTACTGAGAAAACTCCTAAATAACATTGAGGAATATATTCTGTGTCAGATTTCAAGTCCATGAATGCAATGTCTGCAAACAGGCAACACTTGTCAAAACACAACATAGAAGAAAAAAAAAGGAATAAACTTCAATGACAACATATCTGATGGTCATTTGCTGATCTCTGCTACATTAACAACCATGAAAGATGAGGACAGCTGGAAGTTGCCTAACTTAAACTGTTAACTGTTTGGTGAAAGATTAAAGTGGCAACTTACAGTGAGAAAGGCCTATCTTCCAACAGAGTTGGAGGCATACCTCGGAGTCACACTGTGCGAAATTCCCAGAGTTGATGTGTGTGTGGGGGGGGGGGAGAGGGTTGTATGGGGCTTGCTAATATTTGGTGCCTGTAATCCATGTTTCTTGCTACCTACAAGATCTCTGATATGAATATGAAAGAGAATTACATACTTATAGTCCTGGAGATAGTGGAAATGGAATGAAGAGAAAGTATTTGCTATGATGCAAATGTGACTGACAATAAACACACAACAATGAGAAACTCTCAACAGTCAGATTAACTGTTGACTCAGTTAATCAGATTTTATTTGTCTCATTAAAGTTACAAATGCAAAAGGCATTTTGGAAATTCTTTGTGTGTGGAACAAACATCTGAGTTTTTACAGGTGATATAATTAGTATTAATTTCATGTGGTTTTAGACTGATATAAAGTGAATTAATGCATAAATGATTTGAAGCATTGAAGATTTGAACTGAGGTCGCGATTTTGAAAAAAAAAGCATGTAATTGTATCTATGTGAATTTCCTTTCTTCCATTTACATTTTATTGTATCTTGAAAGTTCATTTTCTCATAATTACCAGCTGTGTTAAATGAACCTCGTCATATTTGGCATTGACTATTTGGCCCTAGTACTGACAAATCAGTCATTTTTTGCCTATATTTGCTCCAAAAGGTCTCAATTTTGTCGCAGAAATGGCATAGCAATACAAGAGATGTTAGCCAGCATTATCAGTATGATATTTATTTCAACCACATTTAGCAAGAAAAAAAATAATTTTAATAATTAAAAAAATTATTAAAATTAATTAAAATTTTTATTTTATTTTATTAATAATTTAATAACATAAATTTGAAACAACCCTAATATTTGAACTTAGTTCAGGAGTCATCATGGAAAAATTGGGCTGATCCAGTAAAAACTGTAGCCACAGTGACGATTTAAAGTTCTCTGGTCAAATGTGAAAATGTCGTGTGACAGGCATCAGTACACAATTAATTCTGTTACTTGTTATGTATTAGCGTTAAAAATCGGCAAAAATCCAGAAAATTCACAATGCATAAATCCACCTGGCATGTCAATATTTACCTTGTGGGACATTACCAGTGGAAGTCTTGACAGATGTTGACCATGGAAATTTCAAATTACCGCCACTGACAGCTGATTGGTGCTACAGAATGTCATTCGATTTGTAAACAGGGAGCCTTCTCACCCTTCACTGATCATGTCTTCATCCACCATGCTTTTTTCAAAGTGGCCCAAATCAACACCAGGAAGTACAGTTTGAAGACTCATCTGCAAGTTGAAATATCAAATGTATCAGAAATGCTGAAAAATCGCAGCTCATAAAATCCATAAAGATCTGCTCTCAAATTTCTAAACAATGTAGATCGTGGGCACCGACCCGGAAGTGATTAATTGTGTACTGATGCCAGTTACGTGACCTAGAAAAACTGCGCTGATGGTATATATAATACGTTTGGGTTTTACTTTCGCTGCTAAACTATTCGCTGATACCGAATGTACAATATTTAATCCAAGCACGCGTAACAATAAAATATTAATGGATAGACCAGTGAAATTTTATAGAAATCCGTGCTTTTCAACCCAGTTCAAGTCCTTCACTTCAGTGGGAAGGTGAAGTCGGATACACTGACATCGCGGGCCGCCTTTAAAGCTTCGGTGTTTTCTACCTTTGCCTGGCTTGTTGGATGTTTGATGGTAGATGAATGGGTTTATTTTCTCTTCAAATAGATTTTGTTTTAAACTATGTTTCCTTTATATTTATTAATGTTCATGGTTGTTGAAAAGGTGCAAGTTCATCTGCCACTGGATATCGCACAAGCTATGGTGTTTTCGAATCTGTTGTCACGGTCGCCATGGTCGCGGTGCTTAAGCGATCTGATTGGTCAATATGTGTAGGATGCCGCTGTGTGTCGTTGATCCCGATACACTGCCCAAGCGGACCAGGGGTTATATCTGTCATACAGATAGAGATACCCCTGGTTTTAGCGAGGATGATCCTACTCAAGTACACCGGGTGTTCTCTGTTCCCAATACTGACCTGAATTAAACACCGCAACGTAAATTGATAATTCATGGAGTATCTATGTAATATTCGAGTATATTCATTCTGGTTTTTACTGCAGAAGCGTCAGCTCCAACCTTAATAAATTAATGTCCCATCAATGCTCTCCAATCGTACATGTCGCTATATAGGCTCTTTCGTACCGGTATTTCAATTGAATTTGGTGTTCTGAGCGCCCATGCCATGGATATTTAATAGGTTTACGACATCATGTTCGCATCTGGACTAATCCACTTGCAGTCGGGGTAGGGAGATAGGGCATCGTGTCCGTTTATCCCAATGTTTACACCACAGGCCCTCAAAACAAGAGTTTTGAGGGGTGTGGACAGTGGTATTACGGAAGTGTCGAAATATGGGGTCTCTGTATATAACCCCATGCTTTATATAAAACTACACCTTTACATAAAGCAAGGGGTTATATATAGAGACCCCATAGTTCGACCCTTCCGTAATACCACCGTCCACAACCACCACCCCCCCAAAAAACTCTTGTTTTCAGGGCCTGTGGATTACACCAAAGACCAGTCCATATATAGCTACCCAGTATTATGGTGCCACAATGACTGAGCCAATCAAAAATTCTCTATCATTAATGTTCGCTTCAAAGCACTGTGAAGCTTTCTCAGGATTGGTTGACACTCGAGTTACTGCAAACCTGTTAGATCCTTCAAGCGACATATCCAAATGGGGGAGCAGATAGGATTTAATTTTAATTAGATTGCGTCAGCTTTAACTGCCATCTTGTTTTCTGTTTTGTTTTCAGCCCGCATTTCATACCTTCTCATATAATACTTTTTAAATCCTATGCGGGATAACATGCTGACTCATTCGTGCGACCATGGAGTTTAATAAACTTAATAAAATCCATGGTGCGACGCAGACTGACCATTCACTAACCTCGACACAAGCTTCATGCATGATGCGCTCCAGCAACGTTCACTCAAGTGTCGTTATATAATGTGAATTAATTCACGTTAAAAAGTTAACATATACATGTTAACTTTTGGCCTCTGTCCAATATCTCCAGTTCCAGGTTATTGATTGATACTGTACTAAACTAAGTGGTATAATTATCATGGACAAAGGGACATCCTATTCATTCTGAGGTCATACGGTCAAGGTCACTTCGGCCTCGACCCCAAGAAATATAGTTCGAACTGATGTTCGTGCTATAGACTTCAGTTCCGAGCTACAGATGACGGCAACATTTTAGGAGTATATCAATTTGATAACGATTTCCAATGAAGCAACCTATTGATTTAAATGTGTGTGTGTTCATCGTTCTGCTTGTCTATTAACAAATGCAGATGCAATATCTCGCTACTCGAATGTGGATTGTGACCAAATTCTGGGTATACCGATATACTCGAGGATATAAAATAAACGATATAATTCTGAGGTCAAACAAGGCAATTTTGTCATGGGGGAAGCTATTATTGTTGCACACCAAAAGATGCATACATGCATGTAGACTGCAAATCTGTACCAATCTTTGCTTCAAGTCTAACAGATATGGAATTGGATATATTAAGTCCGGTCAAATGTGCCCATGTTTGGAGTCAAACTCTGTCAAATTATCCCATTCAACTATCTGAAGACTGAGGACTTTGCCTTGAAGCACCAAACTTGCATCACAGAGCAGATGTGTATTGCAAAGTAAAATTGACCAGTTTTGGGGGGTCACTGAGTCAAAGTTGTTCCTTTTGTCACCTTATCGTTTTTACCTATTTTAACACAAGCGTCATCATGTGCGTACGTACGTACAATATGTCCACATCTGTTTGGCATTAACCAATATATCTCAATAATATACAGGAGCATTATTCAAACTTTAATCTCACAGGCATGTAGTCAGGGAACAAACACTTATAAAGACGACAGTCAGATTAACCTACATTTTAGAGGTCGCGATCGCTAGATTAGACTGTCAATTTGTCACAAATTGCTTGTTGTCATCAACTGACAGGGCCTTATTACGTACCAGTATTTCAATTGAATTGGGTGTTCTGAGCGCCCATACCATGAATATTTAATAGCATTATGACATCATGGTCGCATCTGAACTAATCCACTTGCAGTCGGGGAAGGGAGATAGGGTCATCATGTCCGTTTATCCCATTGTTTACACCACATGCTCGCAAAACAAGAGTTTGGTTGGGGGGGGGGGGGGTTGTAATAGGGTGAAGTATCGAAATATGGGGTCTCTATATATAACCCCATGCTTTATGTAAATCCACATTAAGGTGTGAAACGGACTTTGGGTGAATCGAGAAATAAACGGTTTACCGCCAAACAAAATACATCAGCATATTCTACAACACACCTTCGGCAAGAGAGGTCACGCACTAATCAGATGTCGCGACTGACCAATCAGAATTGAGAACGAAGCCCGCCATAATCTAACTGTTCCTAGATGGACGGACAGTTACGTTGGATTATGAATCGCCCGGCAAAGGTAAAAAATTGCACAAATTTACTAATTTGACGACGGAAATTTATAAAGTGATACTTGTAGAATATGCTGATGTATTTTGTTTGGCGATAAACCGTTTATTTCTCGATTCACCCAAAGTCCGTTTCACACCTTTATGTGGATTTATATAAAGCATGGGGTTATATATAGAGACCCCATATTTCGACACTTCACCCTAATACCACCAACCACACTCTCCAAAACTCTTGTTTTGCGGGCCTGTGGTTTACACCAAAGACCAGTCCATATATCTACCCCGTTTTATGGTGCCACAATGACTGAGTGGTTTTCATGTATAAACTACAATTTTAAAATACCTTGACCAATCTGGGAAATACCATCCTTCAAATTGTCTGCCAAGTTTTTGTCTAAAATGCCTATATATCCGTTGAAATAGTTTGGGTTGGTCATGTTGTTTGGAGTGATATTGGACAAGTCCAACAGACAGAGTTCTAATCACAGGGGAAATAATCTTGAGATAATCTAAGATTTCGAATCGGATTACTTCCCCTCAAGCCCATTCGAATGCATGGGTTGTTTCCAACCAGATGGCGTAACAGTACTTGCCACCCTTGTCAGCAGTTTTATCTGCAGTTGATTTTCAACTGACAGATTCGAAAACAATCTATGACATCACTGCGACACATTTAATGTTAAAGCTAATAATTTGTGCTATTATTTTTCCAGGGGTTATAAAAATTATGATTTTTAGTACATTCGACATGAATTTGGTATCCAGGGTATATAATTAGTGGTTTGATTTTGAGTCATGCGTGCTAGACGATTCCGGTGCCTCACATCTCATAGGAAATTCATGTGTTTGTCCCCCGAGCGTACAATCGGTGTCATTCGTATAGATTTTCGCTCGGCGCCAAAATAAAAGACGCAGAATATCTGCTCATTCACGTAAAACACATGGCCTAAAGACAGAAATTAAAACAGCTTTGATTGGATACTTAGGAAGAGCCGACGATTCCCGCCAGGGATTCTTTCTCAGTCACAATGTCTACCAGAGAGCTAGCGTAGGGCATGGTTGTCACCTCAGCGGGACCTGTAAACATTTCAAATCTGATTTTTGTATGGTGTGCATAGTTTCTACACCCCGGTGAACGAAATACAGTCGGAAGTCAAATTTTACTTTATTGAGCAGTCCAAGGGGAGTGTTTCGGGTCAATTGTGTAATCGTTGAATCGACGCTCCCTAGCCCAAGACTCTTCAGTTCGGCAGTTGTGGCTTTGAAATTCAGATTTGCGTTAACAAACTGGGGGCCTTTATTCATTAATGTTTCCTCAAAGGGTGGACTTTTAAGGTAGTGGCTCACCGAATACCGGAAATTCTCCAGCAACGAAGATTTGTTATTTATCACCGTCGGGGTTTCTTGTGTAAAGGTAAAAATGAGAGGGACACTTGTTTAATCTGTCCTCGTCGGCTGTCGTTTCTCTTTCCAATATTCCCGGAAGTTATTCGCTGTCCGCTTGTTTGCCTTTCTTGTGTTACTTGAATGCATTGTCTGTCCTTTTTAATGTAATTTCCGCATCTGTCGCATTCCAAACGCTTATATTGCTATTATTTTCACAACTCCCATGAGCGGCAGACGTCAAATTCCACGTGTTACTATGGTAGCGTAAACATTGGGATCACGTGATTTGTCCGTATATGGTCTGGGGCGGACCTAATACGAGCAATTTATGGGATGGCAATTGACGAATCGGCTGTCAAAGAAACTACTCTGAGGCGTAATAAAATGTTAGATGTTATACATGCCAGATCAGATGTTCTCAATAAAACACCAAATGCGTGAGAAGGTTCCTGATCGAAGATACCAAACTCCGAACAGCGCATGTCAGCTGAACGACTATCGTCTGGCTACAAGCACTGCCCGCAGTCGAATGCTCTAGCACAGACCCGAATACCAGGGAACACGTGGGTTTGTTACGATGGAACTAATCACGCACATATGCAGCTCCGTACGCAAATAGATTCGTTGAGAACGGCGAGAAAATCAAGAATCTTAACTTCTTTTTCGGTGTAAGCTATTTATTAAATACTTTTGGGATATATTTGGTTGATGAAACAAAGGATTTTAGCGGAAAGAAGGAAGATATATTTTGCGGAGTAATCTCAACGCTGAGAGCGTGTTAACGATATTTTCAATTGTGGGCAGTGCTTGTAGCCAGTTATGGTCGTTCAGCTGACATGCGCTGTTCGGAGTTTGCCGAGATACTTGATTGTTTGACCCAATTTGTACATACTAGCTTAGACATATCATTCACTTTCTCAGACTTTTTGCAGATCAATGGTGTCAGGTTCCTCTTATGTTTATTTTATTGAATATTGATGATACCACTTCCATTACAAGGATGTCATCGCTACTGCTCTATTTTCACAGTTGTCGACTGAATTCACGGCCTTCCCACCAACTCCATTAAAAGTTGCACATCCTCACAGACAGGATGTGGACGTCCTGGAGGTATTTGGAGCAACCTTGCAGAGCTACTCAACAGCTGATAATCGGTGGTTCCATTTCCTTTTCCCGCAAGGTGCGGACGATACAATCCTTGCCAATGGCCTTGATATTAGGTAAGCATTAATCACCACACAAGCTATCATATTTGTAATATAACATATGCCGAATTCAAAAGATCCTAGGTGAAGGGAGTTTGAGGAAGACATCATTTCGACTAAAGCAGAGCAAAGCTGAATCAATTGACCTAGAAGGACGCATTCCTAACTCCATGTGTGGAGAAATCACTTGACGCTCTTGGCAGTGCTCAGCTATTATCTTCACAGTCAATCTCACGTCTGGTCCTTACGAAAATGGATGAGCAGCAATAACCAGGCCCAAACTACGCTAACTAGAACTTTTGGGGTGTACTTTAGTAACGTTTCGCCGACTGACGGAGGGTTGGAGAGCATCCTCATATACCTTGACGATGTGTTGGTTTTCAGGTCGGACTTTGAATATCACCTGGGAAAATTGGCTCTAATGGTAACGCGATTGAAATGCTATGGCCTGCAGTGAAATTAACTTAGAACGACTGAGTCTGAAATAAAAGTTGTGTCAAGTGAGACATCCAGGCTGTCCCTGCCAAAGTTCTCGCAAATTGGAGCCCCTGTTCGTGAAATATCTGGAAAGGGTAAGGATGGAAATGGCCCACTATTTTATTGGACAACCGAGTGCGAATTGCGCATACGTCTCTGCAACCCGCCTAAAGGAATGAGTTCGGTGATATAGCAAAATACAAATGGCAAAAAAACACTTGCAATGAAAAGGGCCAGTGGTGAATTTTTCTGACCACCTCCTCCATTCACAGTTCGTTGTGCTATAATTCCATGAAATAATTGGTCACTGCTAGTTCGGGTGCGACAGAACCTCCTCGAGTAGGTTAGTTTGCAGACTTACGATAAAGGGACAATAAAATATGATGTTCGGGGTGGGGGGAGGCAATAGTCTCCAAATAAAAAAAAGATAAGTTTGTTAGGATGTGAAAAATATTTAACGTGAAGCGATATGCTAGGGGTGGGGAAATTGACGACGTCAGGCGACTAAAAAGCATCTATATGACTCCACAGGAAAGCTTCCTTGGACGCCTCACATTCAGACCCGAGAATGCGGTGGATTCTCGGAAGTGGTCTCAGTATCCCAGCCGCGCTTTTATTGCAGCTGTTCATGTGAAAAACTCCTGTTTCTCCTCTGATGAACTGGAGTACGTTCCATATCCCTTTTGAATTTCACGCATGTGTCTGTCACTGTGGCAGCCCAAGCACCATCCTCCCCACAGCGCATACTCCATTTCTCAGGCTCCATTATCCATCCCTGCCTCCAATAGCGGAAGTTGACCTTTACTACATTGCTATGACGTATAGGGGAAAACCTACGTATGCACGGTCCAGTTTGAATCCGGCCGAACAACTCCTTCAGTTTTGCACATGAGCGAATTACTTTTCATATGCTGTCCAGATAAACAGGGAAAATAATTTCCAGATAATTCTTTTCAACGCTAGGTCAGCAGGGGTATTATGCAGACTTGAAAAGTAATCGAAATATTCGGCAAACATCTATTTTACTATATATGATGTCACTTCCGGCGATGTGCGCGAAGGCCCCGAATCTGGTCCAAAAATCTGACTGGTGGTTGGGGTACTATTAGACCCCCAGCGAGGTGTTTGCCCAAGCACATTGATTCCGAAAATCTATTTCACCAATTTGCCCACGCCGTTTAATGGTCCATGTATGTCTGTGGGTGTGCGTGTTAGGAGCGGGTGGGAGGTTGGTGTCATGTGATTATTCGATACCTTGACCGACCCCAAAAAGTACCACTCGTATCGAGACAGGGTTTAACCGATTGACAGCCTTCATTGGTCATGTGGAATGTCAGGGCCGATAAACGGTAAGACATCGATCTAAGAGGCCTAATTTAATTTGTATTGATTAATTATTGTTGTGAAAGATACTATAGCCTTGTACCCCTCTCAGCCCGAATAGAGGTATCAGGATGAAACGTAAAAAAAAATCTCCGTGGGTTGAGATCTTTCACTGCACACGGCGTGGGGAATTGAGACAGAGGCACGAAAGCATTTTAACGAATAAATTATATGATTTGCATCTCCAGCATTATGATAACCACATAAAGACTTCTTAGATTAGATCGAATCTGCATTCAAACACGGAGTTTGTTTGGCATGGACATGCGCAGAATGTGGTTGACCTTTCTACTCACACGTCATCAGAAATTGATCCTTGCCGGTTGTAGCCACTTGCTTCCAGACGGCTACACACTTAATATATTTCCATTCTCTTACAGGAAAGAAGACGAAATTCTCCTGGTTAACGACATTGCTGTAACCCGCCAACACCATGACCAAGTTGTAAACATTTTCAGAGATCTTTTCAGGAATGGCAAGATGAATATTTCCTTCGTAAGTGTTCTTATTTTTCGTTATGTAAATTGCAAGATGGTCGTGATACCGTTTTGATCTACAATCAACTCATACTGGAAGTTTTGTACAAATTCTAAATTTTCTCGTTAACGTGAAAAAAACCACACCTCTCATGTGTATTGCGATGTAGGGGAGCTAACTCGTCTATATGAACAAATAGCGACAGCTTGCCGAAGATAATATTTATCGATATTGCATGCAATTGTACCGTCACAAAGGTATTGAAATGCGTGTATGAATATATCTGATTGCTCTATTTCAGCTAATAAGACGAAGACTTGAAGTGACAGAATCAGGAGAGATCAAATATCAATTTGTACAAATTGAGGCCGATATAACAGCTAATGGTTAGTTCATATGTTCAATTAAATTTCAAATTGTAGTAATTGAGACGCCTTCGTGTCCTTTCAGCGAGCACATCAAAGAGACCTTTCTACAGCGTATTCCGACTATAAAGTCGGCTTGTCTGTGAACCCGGCAAGGCACGCTATAACGCCGTCCGTTCATTGGTTGTTACGTTAAATGGTTTGTGTAGGGGCTGGTACGGAGACCTGCATTATGAAGGATGCTATTCACTTGTACTTTGGTTAATTTATATTTTTACACTTTTTAATTTATATTTTTCCACTCCTTGGATTTAGGGATATTATCTTTGGTCATGTGCATCTGTCTGTCCGTCAGCCTGTCCCTTTAAATATCTTATTCTCGCGAAACAATATGCTTGTGAGAGAAGCTTGATTAGTGACCGTGCAGTGCATATGTCTATAGCAACAACAACGATAGAAATCATTGCTCTCCTACTCATATTTCTGTTTGATGGATTGGTCCAAGCTAATATCCAGTCATCTGGAATTACCTTACATTTTGGCTTCGGGAATAATCGTGCGTGGTGCTGACAAGTTCTCATTCTTCAGCGGACGAGGTACATGGCGAAAGTGAACTTTAATTTTTTTTCGTATGATAACCCCTGCTTGGGGATGGTGACCTATATCCTTAGGAAAACCCATCTTCATTTCACCTAGCCAATTTCTACGTTCCCACTTTGAACCTGCCTTGATATATCCGATATATCAAAGCGCGAGGTGTAAATTTCACCTACGAACGAAAAACGAACCAATCAGATCCTATACCCGCCGGTTGTGTTTAGGGTGACATCATCCTCTAGTAGCGACGTCATTCCTCCTGAAGTGTTGATTGTGTTGGCCCAATATATAGGTCAGCCAATCAATAACGCTCTTTTATGAAACATTTCGAAATTCAAATCGTTTTGAAGTCATTGATGCCTCGTGTTTATTTATAAGTTCTTTGAACATCGAACATGAAGGGAAGTTTGAAGTGGTAACGTAGAAATTGGCTTGGTGTAATCATGATTTTAGGATAAAGAATCCTGAAATTGTCTCATACGTCAGAAGGTCAGTGATCAAGGACACTGCACTGGCCCATTGTCAAGAAATACTTGGAATATCTTCAACTCTTTGAATTTCGGGTTTGTGGATGAGACAAAGTTTAGGTCAATAGTCAACGTCATAGGGCCCAAACCGACGATCAGAATGGTTTAACAGTTAAGAACGATATCAAGTCCAAAGTATACGTAATAGACGACGCTTAACAAATCAAATCGAATGGTAGACAGTCAGACGTAAATGTCATTAAATCCTGAACCAGCCGGAGATACGGGTTGAAACCAATGTGTTCATGAGGCTACCAGGCCAAAACCAATTAAAATTTGGTTGAAAATATTTTCCGTATACATGGCAGTCCTGTTATGCATTTGCGTCTCCAAAAAGTGGCGCCACTGGCTGGAGATCGAATAAAATTATAGAATCGGTGTTTTCATCACTGACATCGGTTCCAAGATTTCACCTTTCCCTAGAATTTGTTGAATATCCAGTCGTGATGCCAAACGTCTATGGCTAGTCCCGGTGTGCGAACCGGTTGCAGTTGCAATATCACAGCTGCGAGTCGACAGACCAGAGAGTTTCTGTCTTCAAGGCTTTATCAGTGTCTAGAATTCGTTTATCAGATTCGAAGATCATGGGCTAAATAACCCCTATCAGTTAGTGATTGATTTCCATGACACTACATTTAATATCTATTCGTTGCAGAAGATGTTATTCGAGTGGCAGCTGTAAATACCTATTCGTCAGCAGTGTCTCCGAGAGGATATGTGTCGTCGACATTGAAGAAAGAAGAGACATATAACAGACGCATACTTTTGTCCGGAAGATTGTGTTTGTCCTCAAGGGACTCGGGCTTCTTCGCATCTAGACCATCAGATGAGAACTGTAAGAAATTTTCCATGTAGATACTTAGTGAGCTGCATTAGGTAATTGATAGTGTGGACGTGTTTTATATTGAGTTTTTCTCTTTTGACTCTTCTGTTGCGGACCTTGAACTGAGCATGGGCCTGTTTCCGTTCCGGCAATAATGTTTTATGCTGCAAGTGTCTGTTCTACAAAACATTTTGGACGTGATAAACGCCTGTACACATGTACTGGTAACTATACGTTGTTCGCTGAACGAACGGGAATATCTCTTTATAAACTTATGGTAGAGCCAGAGATACTTTGGCGATCGACAAACAAAATGGCTGACCTGTCCTTCGTATTGGAAAGAACGGACGCTCTTGAATTCGAAACCTTAAGTGGTCATTCTTGCTTAAGGACGTCTTAAGTGGTTGGCCAAAATTTGAGTCCGTGTAAGTCCGTCCGTACGTCGGAGCATCTCTCCGTCTGTCCGTCACACCTTTCTCGTTACCAAGATATCTTTAGAACGACTTACCCAAGGCGCACATCAATATGCTCGTGACCCAGAACGCTGTTGAATCTGGACCCGATTGGGTAGACACTTTGGCGGCCATATTTAATTTATGCAAAACCATTAATCTTGTGTATCTCGTATACCATTTCGCTGTTCAGCGTGAAACTTGATATAGATCATCAATGCATCAAGAAACTTCAAAGGAATGACCAAACCAGTTTCCTTGATTGGTTGGAAACTTTGGTGGCCATCTTTAATTTATGCGAAACCGTCAAGCTTTCTCGTTACCAAGATATCTTCAGAACGACTTACCCTAGGCACACCAAACTTGCAGTGCACATCCATATGCTCGTGACCCAGAACCGTATTGAATCTGGACCCGATTGGGGGAAACTTTGGCGGCCATCTTTAATTAATGCAAAACCATTAATCTTGTGTATCTCGGATACCATTTCGCTGTTCAGTGTGAAACTTGGTATAGATCATCGATGCATCAAGAAACTTCAAAGGAATGACCAAACCAGTTTCCCTGATTCGTAGAAACCTTGATGGCCATCTTTAATTTATGCAAATCTTTAATAATGTATATCTCGGATACCATTTGAGTGTTCTATACAAAACTTGGTAGGCTATACAGCATCGATGTATCAAGAGACTTGCTATCAATAACCGCATCAGTTCCTCTGCGTGGCAGGAAGGATGGGCGGTCACATTTAATTTATGCAAAATCATTAATGATCTCTATCTCTGATATCATTTAGGTGTTCTATACGAAACTTGGTATACATCATCGATGCGCCAAGAGATTTACGATGAATGGCAGATGTGGTTTCTCTGATTGGTCAGAAATCTTGTCGAACATTTTCAATTTATGCAAAATCGTTAATTATCTGATACCGTTTTAGTGCTTCATATGAAACTATAAATCATCGATAAATCAAAAAACTTGCAATCAATGACAACCAGTTTCTCTATCAAGAATCGAGGAATTGAGGAATTCAAAATGGCGGACAACTCGGGCAAACTAAAATGCCTATTTTTCTTCAGTGAAAATCCAGCTGAAATATGCTCTTGAGCACAGTTAAAAAATACTCAAATCGGATGTCGTACGTATACATGTATAGGCATGTCATGTTGGTTGACAGGTCTGCCATTCTACCAGTGTTTATTATGATACTCGGGCATGTTGTATGGCAACTATGATGACTTTCAGCACATCTATTTATGTTTCATATTTTACTTTTTTTTTATCTAGCGGTCTACAATATGATTACGTTCAGATGTTTGCATACCAATACAGATTGTAGTTCTTCACTGCATGGGCGTATTCCGCTCTCAGGAGACTGATCAGCACACGTATTTATGTTTCATGTTTTATTTTGTTTTTTTTGTTTTGACTAGCGGTCTACAAGATGACTACGTTCAGATGTTACAATACCAATACAGGGAATTCGACTCCTTCACTGTGCGTGTTCCGCTCTCAGGAGACTGGTCTTTACATCACGGTCCAGGCACCCGAAAATGTCGTTTTAATGGTTTGTTATCTTTTGTTTTATCGTTGGATGTCATTCTGCACGATCGAAAAGTCCTGCCAATTCAGTTTTGCTTCAGCCGGGAATGGTCCATTGGATATAAGAGATCAGATTTTCTTTGACAGTCTTTCGTCAGCGTCTGAGTTGACCGGGTTTTTGGGCAGGGAGGTGGTGTTAATTCGTCTATCGCCCAACATAATTCAAACGTCACCGTGACGTAAAATTCCAATAAGGCATTTCTGGCCGATTATTTGAGACCGAAGTCTGAAATTGTACATTCGTGTTGTTGGATATTGGCAGTATGTTGGTGATATATGTGTGTGGTGTGTTCTGCGCATTTATGCTCTGCCATTTCGTCGAACCTTGGCACGGGTCCATGGCGCGGGGTCATTTTCGTGCACTTCGCCATCCATATTAAGATGGTTTGCGAATCGTGTGCCTTCATTATAGCAGAGTGATATCCGATACTTCACCGTATACTGTCAGACTCTAGAAATCTGATAAATTACAGGCTTTTCATACCACTTCTGAAACGTATATTGTCTGGGGTTACAAAAGATACAGATATAAATAACTTCTGTATCATTCAAGAGGTGTTGTAGATCTGTAAATTTGAACAAGTAGGATAGCACATGAATATAAAATGGCGGGTTACGTTGAGGTTACGTCGGTAAAGTTTAGCTGATTGGCTGAGGACATCACGTGGCGTAGATTTCGGGGAATTCCCCCTTACAGTTGCCGAAAGTAGACTGAACATGGATACGCACCCTCCCAGGGTCTCTCTTACCGCGTATAGATGACCCAGATGGTTACAGGTTGGGCGCGATGCCTGCTGCTGGCATTCAACTTCAGATTCCTGCCTGTCGTTACGTCACTTCAGTGACTCCGCTTGAAGCAATGGTCAATTGAGTGAGTGTGAATGAAGTGACAGTTATGTTCAATATGGATTATGACTAGCTGTCAATTCAGAAGTTTTCTTCCTTTCTGACAGCAACATGTCAAATTCTACATTGACTATCTGAGACCACAATTGGCATTGTGGTCCAATGTAGCGGTTGAAGATCAGGTATTCAATCTACGACTATTACGCTTTTCTACCTACAGGAAGGAGAAGATATCAGAGACAGACCTACTGCGGACTTCCTGAAGGATAAGCGCCTATTCATCGTCAAAAAATCATCGAAGACAACTTTCTTGGAATGTGCTGCCAAACGAAGTAGGTGCAATGCTTTAGCAGCAGAGTCTCTAGTAGTGGAGATTTTCCTCGTTCTCAGCTTACTAATGTCCTATACATGCATTACAGAAGATCTTAATGCGAAATCAATTTCATTGATAGTCTCGGGCTTAAAGAAAACAAGTTCTACTGCCTACAGGGATTATTTGAGAAAGTGAAGGGAAAGCTTATGAATAAATTTTATTGCGCGGGCTTCGCCCTTGCCCTAAACTATTAACTTTCTCACATTAACCCTGCGTAAAATTACCATTCAGCACACCCACGAAAACATAATAGCACTACTGAAATTGATTATCAACAATAAAGATTAGAACAAAGCGTTGAAAAATATTGTAAAATTTGGCTAACTCTCTCCCCCATTTACCAAGTTTGTTGTAACGTTCTCCCCCCGCGTGTCAATTGGCAACGCGTCAATATCAATGGAGGGGTGTACGTGGTCTCGTATTGGTCATCTTCGTTACACCAAACCAATTTCTACGTTCCGCTTCGAACTTGCCTTTGTCGGACGGCCTGCCATTATTAAGTTGTTCAAAATCAGAAATGTCAATTTCGTCTTATGAACCAATCAAACACAACACACGCCTCCTCTGTAGGCTGACGTAGTGATAATACCAGCCAATCTCTGCCGCCGTCTCAGAGCACGTTTCGGAAAGATCATGGATAATACGTCATGCATATTCATGAGGCCATACAGGCTGCGTTTGAACAAAAATGGCAACCCATCCTAAAATGTCATTCTATATAACCGAAAGAGTGGTACAACTGGAAATATTGTACCATATATCTTGGGAAGCTTATATATCTATATTATTGTATCAACGATGATCATGTCGCAGCTATCATGTTCATAGTCTGTACTTACTCAATTTCAGATCATTTCTTAGCATGGGACAAGGAGAAGGGTACACTGAAACTGATCAAAACAAGCGGAAATCCAGCAGATTACCGCAATTGCACCAGCTTCGAGCTTGAGCCAGTTCTCATACCGAAGCGACATGCCTTATATAGCGCCAGGCCGAGCACAGGTTCATCCGCCGATTCTGGAATTTCAAGCGCAGATGTGAGTTTCCACGATGAGGATTTCGATGTAGGAGACCGGCTTTTTGTCACAACCTCCGACGACTGGCTGAATGTTACCCCTTCAGATGATCGTCTCAATGTCACACTCCCAGACCATCGTCCCAATGTCACACCATCATCAGTCGACCATAGCATTGCATCATTGGCCGGCCTGTCGATGGCGCCATTAGGAATCGGTCCTGGTGCTGAAAGGGGTTTAAATATCTTCCCTTCGAATACTTGACACTTATAATGAATACAAATTTATGAACCCTATGGAAAGGAGTCTGATAAACTATCTGCTGGTACATTCAGTGGTTGATTCACATTCCTCTTTGTGCTTTGTTAGGTATGCGACAAAATAATATATCGACTGTCTTCACACCGCCTATACGCTGGAACGAACTTCACTTATTCTGCCTTGTACATACAGATGACGTTTGCATGGCTTTTAATGTTAATGTTACAGCAGCAGATATGATCATGTGGGTAGGACGCTTAAAGGTGAACGGAAAGTTGTCTAATGGTGTGTATAATGTGGAGATTGGAGGGTCAAATATGAACGGGAACATGCCTGATGGTGTGTATGCTGTGGAGATAGGACGGTCAAATGTGAACGGAAACATGCCTGATTGTGCGTATGCTGCGCAGATAGGACGGTTAAATGTGAACGGAAACATGCCTGATGGTGTGTATACTATGGAGATAGGACAGTCAATTGTGAACGGAAACATGGCGGATTGTTTGTATGCTGTGGAGATAGGACAGCTAAATGTGAACGGAAACATGCCTGATTGTGTGTATACTGTGGAGATAGGACGGTTAAATGTGAACGGAAACTTTCCTGGTTGTGTGTATACTGTGGAGATAGGACGGTCAAATAACGGAAACTTGCCTGATTGTGTGTATACTGGGGAGATAGGACGGTCAAATGTGAACGGAAACTTGCCTGATGGTGTGTATAGTGGGGAGATAGGACGGTCAAATATGAACGGAAACTTGCCTGATGGTATACTGTGGAGATAGGACAGATTAATGTGAACGGAAACTTGCCTGATGGTGTGTATAGTGGGGAGATAAGACGAAGATACGACTCGTTTGAATGACCACGAACTTCTGTGTTACGCGAATACGGGAATTTGCGAAAGTTCAATACGTGTTAATGGTTTAAACATCTGGTTGGGAGTTCGTGCGATACCAATACGTTGGTCGGTTTCATGGACTGGAAATTCCGCTCAACCAGGTGTTTTGTTTAGGGCCACCGTGATGTAATGTAGGCACATGTATGATCGAACTTGAGGACCGCTTCTTCCATGCATGAAACTAGCTGCTGTTTAGATGTATAATCTCCATTCCATACTTGCTGCCTTGGTGATATGATCACGTGATCTGAATCTTATACTGAAGCTATCAGAACTCGCGTGTCCTTGACGAGAGCTTCGAACAGATCCCACGTGCCAGTGAATGCCGAGATGCAAAATGTGTGAGAGATTTGTTATACTTCCGTCATCTGAACCGCGAAAACGCAAAATGTTCCTGCGATTAATTTATTTGTGGTATGATTGCATCTAATGGGAAAACTGATGCGTAAACAATAGGGTATAAAGCTATCAGAACTCGCGTGTCCTTGACGAGAGCTTCGAACAGATCCCACGTGCCAGTGAATGCCGAGATGCAAAATGTGTGAGAGATTGTACTTCCGTCATCTGAACCGCGAAAACGCAAAATGCCCCGGCGATGAATTTATTTGTGGTATGATTGCATCTAATGGGAAAACTAGTGCGTAACAATAGGGTAATGGCCGTAAGAGGTTACTTGGTACCCGTATTACACCGATGACAACCCGTAATGCAGGTAAGGAACCATAATCTGTTATCGGGTGCGGATTATAACACTAACGTGCATAGTGTTGTACTGAAACGTATACAGAGATGATAAGTGACTGGTAATCGCCCATAACCGTCTGTGAGATTTCATGTGTTCTACAGTATTTGTGAACGAAAACGCGAAGGTTATATGATCAGCATTTGCGAGTGTTTACGTCATGTTACATCACATCTCTATATACATTGGGCCCTATTTTTGTCTGGATCGTCACCGCGTAGCGGTGTCGACCAGACTATGCTGCCACTCACGAAATTTATGCAAATTGGTACGTGCACTATAATGTGATGACCCTGGGTTAACCTGTATCACTCCGCCAGTGATTTTCACTGTGTTGAGTCTTATATCAGGGTATTAACCAGAAAATGAAGAAAAAACAGTCGTAATCGTTTCATGTGAACTAGAAATAAAACGAAATCTGAATTTGAGTGTATTTCATATTCATTTCTTCGCCCAGGGATTGCTTGAATCCGTGGACTATTTTTTTGGTCTGCATTGTCTGGTTCCGCCGACCTGGTAATGTGGTGGAAAGCTGGCAAGACGGTACATCTTCGGAAAATTTATGACCTATTCCAAGGTTCTTAGCGTGACATGTTCATGATCAGGTCAGGGGATTTGCAGCATTTCTGTTCTTCATTCAATACATATGTACTTTTGTTGCTAACTTTATGCAAGTTTTGTTGTTAAAAAAATAAAACTGAACGTACTTGTAGGCCTACTCGTTTGAAGCAGCAGACATTATAAATTTAGTTGACCTAGATTCTGCATTGAAGATCAACCATTGAAACGCGGAAAACAACGAATTACGTCAATTATACAGTATTTTCGCCTTCATGTTGTCTGATCGTACTAGTCTTGTTTATCTGATGATGCTAAATAATAATGATCTTGTGAACTTTGGGATAGGCCTAGGTCATAAATTTTCTGAAGATGTACCATTTTGCGGAAAGCTGCCTGCCTCGTGGTGTTTGTTCAATTCGTCTGAGCTGCGTGAGTTTGTGGTAAGTTCTCAAGATTACTTATATATGCCTGGTGTTTATAGTTCGTAATTTGTTTGTTGACAACGATAGCGTTGGAGAGACAATTTGTGCGAAAATCCCTGTTGTTGTTGCTGTACGATCATACGTTGCAAATCTTATTCCGACTGTCGCACTTGACAGGTTCAGGTTCTGGGATTATGAAGTCACCAGTTTTCAACACTCGTACGTTCTTTCCCGTGAAGCCGGCGTTCGTTACTATTTTAATGTGTACGCATACTGCATGGAATATATTTCCAGAGGACATATGTGTCGAAGCAACAACAATAGTATTTACATTTTTCTCGTCTTGTGAACTTGACCGGATCCTGTCCACTGCAAATTTATGTATTCCGGGGGACTCTGCTCTCCGAATATAATTTAGTTTCAAAAAGTTTGAACAACAACACAACTTTTCGAAAGTGGAAACAACAGAATTTATTTGTCAGGTACCGCTTTCGAAAAGTTTTGTTGTTGGTGGTGTTCAAACTTTTTCAAACTAAATTATATACGCAATGATCGTACAGCAACAACAACAGGAATTTTCGCACGTTGTCAACAAACAAATTTACTATACACAAACTCATGCAGCTCTTGCAAATATCTGTGCTACGCAAATAAAAACACATTAATAAAACTATCCAGTCTCCTTGCATATTTGTCACTTTGTCACAATAAAATTGCATGAATTATGAAAATCTGCTCGCAAAAACTGGTAGAAGGCATTGACGCAGACAATCCACTTTTAACCATATCACTGTAGATAGTTTCTTGCTACCATGAAGACCTAGCATATTTCTAAATGAACCGCCTTCACAAGTTCACTTCCTTGAAGACTAAATTGTGTTCCAGTTGTGATTTCCCAAACAGACTCGTCCACAAATTGGAGAAAATCTCCACATTTATCCATACATCTGCTATCGACTGCTGAAACGTTGAAACGTTTTGAAACTTTAAATCCATTATTGGCGATCCAGACATCAGTACTTTGAGTACTTTCATTATCTTGTGTGTTCTATGGCGAATAAAACCTTACCATTATTATATTGAAACTTGAAAACGGTGTAAACTTAGTCTATGCAGTTTAAGTTTAACCTATCCTATATCTTATGAGTTCAGATGAGTTCAGATATCTCTCTATAAATGTTTGGATCAAAATGGAATTTGACCCAAAATATTTGGGTCCGTCACGTCTGTACCCAAATATTTCTGTTCAATTTGACACAATCCTGCTGACAGTGAATCTTACTGAGAAGTACCGAGATTTACCAAGAAGTGTTTAATTAACTTCTATCCTGACCGGTATTTGTGCTGAACATCACTATAGATTATTTGAATCAAGTTATATGGTGACCAGAGTGTGTGATCGTTACAATATGTAAAACCCACGTCTATAGGATTCAAGCAATCTGAGAATGGTTTTGCCGGAGGTTATCCCACGACAGTTCAAACTAGCACTTTGCTCAGTTTAAGCATCTAACCAATGACCCAGCAGCGGAATTGTTTACTTTCGACGAAGTACATTCGATTTTAAACCAATGGAATTGCATGACATCGAATTCTGATCAAAACTCCCCATGCCCAGTGTCCTAATTTATTATGGGATTAGGTTATATGGGAGCTTCAGATTTTAGGCTTATCACATAGAAATATTAAATCTACCAAATTACTTCACCGCTGGGCTGTCCCATTCTTGCCACCATTGTTGATAGTGACACACGTTTTGAGTTCCTTGCCAGTTTAGGAAGAAACAACACTGGATGGTAAATAGAAACAGATAATTAAATTTGCAAAATCTGCTCTGCCAAATATTCATGCGCAATTAATTAAACTAGATATTATAGCCTATGGAATGTACATATTTCTCCGCAAACGAACCCAATAATATAAATTTTAGGTAGAAGAATGTAGGCTGCAAAATATTTGAAAACGCAGACATTATAATAATACTCCCTCCTGGGGGGCGCATGCGCATTCCTAGTCACCTACCCGCCATACCTTGCGGCGCATGCTTGTGTCCAAGAGTCTAGTGAAGTGAAAACCCATGTCCCTAACCCCGATTTTTATGGGTAAAGCGTTCCGCTTCCGGTGGCGCATTTGTACCCCCATAACCCCCTACCCACAGTACCCTTTGATGCATGCCTGGGCCCAGGAGTTTCGTGGGATGGAACCCCGATGTCTTCCATCCCTCTCGCTCTCGGTAAAGCGTTTCAATTCCGTTGTGGATGCGCACCCTTAATTCCCTACTCGCACTAATCTCTGGTCCATGCCTGGGCCCAGGAGTCGCGTGGGATAAAACCTCCAGATCTCTCGCCCCTCTCGTTCTCGGTAAAGCTTCCCATAATGCCCTACCCACAATATCTCATGGCGCATTCCTAAACCCAGGAGTCTCGTTGGGTGAAACCCCGATATCTCCCACTCGTAAAGCGTTCCACTTACTGTTGCCCATGCACAGTCCATCCATCAGGGCTAGACCGTGACAAGTCCATACTCGCTGGTCCCGCCTGTAATCAGCAATAACTAGCCTATTTTTCTGTATACTATGATTTATTTTTGAAGTTGGTACTGATGCAGGTATATGAATTAGGTTTTTGGATTATGGACCAGGAAATTCTTCAATGGACGAATGCTGAATAATAAATGACGGACTAGACGCTTGTATCCGCATAACCCACACGGAGAATGCCCTTTCTCTACTACGCCTCGCGTGCGCATGCGCACCTCCGAACAAGCCTTTGATTATCACTTCCAATCCAGTCCAATACTCCAGTCTAATTATGATCAAGAAAGCGTCACCACAACACCATGCACGACACATTTGGACCACGAATGGCCCACATCTTCCCGAACACTCCCCTGCGACTCCAAACAGGTTTTTATTCTACTATTCCCCAGTGCGCATGTGCGTATCAATGGACCTAAAGCAGTCAGTACTCTGCACACTGTATAAGGTGTAGGTAGGCGCGTTGTCCAAAATGCGCTTCTGAGTGAATCTGCGCTTTGTCTACCACTGATTACATCAAAGTCACGTGGGCTGCAATATCACGGTGATTCGTCCATTGACTCTACAATCTATATCGTTTGCACCCCCAGGCCATGGAACCCACACCATGCGTATCTCCGAACATGCCCGCTTTCTCTACTAATCTCCCAGTGCGCATGTGCATATCACTGGTCAACCTCCCCAGTCTTCTTCACTAGATTCACTTGGACACCAACAACGCCATACTGGACCAGGTATAGCCGACCTGTACCACATAAGTCCCACAACCGAATCCCTCTGCCCTGTCGAGTGGGCATATTTGTACGTTGACCCTTGCCATCGTACTCTACAGCGTGAACCGGTGTGAAAGAAACGGTAGTCCCTCAAATATGAGTGTCCGCTTGCTATGATTTAACCCAGCCCGGACACTGACATCTGAAAAGGGTCACATGGATATCAGAGCCCGCCCTAGGTAAAGGTCCTCAGAACAAGAGTTTTGGGGGATGTGGACGGTGGTATTACGGTGAAGTGTCGAAATATGGTGTCTCTATATATAACCCCAGGCTTTATATAGAAATACACCTAGTATGGGGTTATATATAAAGACCCCATATTTCGACATTTCACCGTAATACCACCGTCCACACCCCCCCCCCCCATCCAAAACCTCTTGTTTTGAGGGCCTGTGGTAAAGTATAGGAGACCGTACGCTTGTCTCTGGGGACCACCTTTTTTCACACCGGTTCCATCGAATCCACACACCTAATCTTTGCCCAACAAAGATATATCTATCCGTTTTCTGGGTTTTTCCAAAATAGATGTTTACATGTGCTGGTGCCACGAGCGACATCACCCGGGTAGTATTGGAAATCTAGTATTGGGAATCTCTCTAGATTTGTATCTAATACCGCTTATGCCGGTGGTAGGGGCCTTGTGCTAGGGGCTAGGGTCCACATAGCTTACGTACAGTTCTGTATGCGTTACCTCTGAGAGCTTTAAATCATATAGCCAGAGATATACAACAATCTGCGTCCTCAGGAAATATAATACCACCCAAAATCTCTAAAGTATGTCAAGATATAGCGTATTTTCGGTTGTATCGTCCAGTGAACATAATCGAAACATCCCAAGATCGGCTTTTCTTGAAACTCAACTACTTAGATAAAGGACTGGACATTATTAATTTACCTCGAATCCCGAATGATCCAGAGGTGCGCAATACTGTACCAAACTATTTTAAGTTCACAGAACCTCCTTGCATTTCATATAAGTATACTAAATCTATAGCCACCAAAATATTCAATTACTCTAATGCTGTCAAGGAGTTTGACTGGAACTTATACACGTTGGGGGGGCTATAGTTGTGATTGTGAATCGTCGAACTTTATCTATACACCATGCAAACATGTTGTGACTGGTGACCTTGATGTGGTGAGTGATAAGGACCTAAGATTACTCCTGATGAAGGGACCTAAATATAGAGAGCCGAGAAATATAAATCTGAAGGCCGACCAGAAGATAGTCCTCTCTGCTTTGGAACAGTACGTTATTGATTGGTCTAAGCGAGAAAAAGTTGAACCTACAGTGCTCGATGATTGGCTGGACCTCACCAAGAGCAAGGTCGTTGAAGCAATCCGCCATACTGACAGCAGTACCCTTCCCCAAGCAAAACAAGTACTGAGAAGCCCCAATTCGCAAGAAGTGCTAGCAACTCTCCAGAGTAAATTCGTCCTAGTCCCAGCAGACAAAGCTCCAAATAATATAATGTTCATATGTAAATATTACTATTACCAGGTGCTGGTTGAAGAATTGAGTGTAAACATATCGTCATCAAATACGTCTACTTACTCTCAAACTGCAATTACTCTGGAAGATTTATTTAACAATCACAAAACGTTTCTCAAGGAAAGAGGTATTTGTCTTCCAACCAAAAATAACGATATACCAAAAGTATACTGGACTCCCAAAATGCATAAATCACCATACAAAGCTAGATTCATAGCTGGTTCTAGAAGCTGCACCACCAAGCTTCTTTCAACCCTGTGGATGAGGGCCCTTCAGGAGGTAAAAGCATTTTGGGAAAGGTATTGCGCCACTATTTCTAAAAACTTTGGCGTTGAATGTATGTGGATATTGAAAACTCAAAATGTCTTACGGAAGAACTTGATGCTGAAGGTCACATACTGTATAGACATGTATCCACATGGGATTTCTCGACTCTCTATACCACAATCCCTCATCAGGACCTTATTGACAGTCTGAGTTCAATAATAGTATCTGTGTTCAAGAAAACTGATCGGAGATATATTAATGTCGGAAGCCATAAAGCATTCTTTAGCTCTACTACATACAAGAGGTATCATTCATGGGATGTTTCTTTGTTTATAGAGTTGCTTGAATTTCTCATTTAAAATATCTATGTGAAATTTGGCAACACAATATATCAACAGCATATAGGTATTCCAATGGGTACTAATTGTGCACCCCTGTTGGCTGACCTGTATCTGTTCTCTTATGAATATGACTATATGCAGGCGCTTTCAAAAACCGATCCATTCAAAGCCCGTTCCTTCTCATTCACCAAACGCTATATAGACGATCTTCTCGCTGTGGATAATCGCTATATAAATGACGCAGTGAAGGATATATATCCACCTTCACTGGATTTGAAGGAAACTACAGATAACCCTACAGACAAATCGTATTTAGACCTATATCTCTATAAAAATGAAGCCGGGCCTTCTCTCTCGTCGACTGTATGACAAAAGAGATGATTACAATTTCGACATCATAAACTATCCCTTTCTGGACAGTAATATTCCAGTGGGACCTGCATATGGCGTATACATATCACGCCTAGTAGTATTTGCTAGATCCTGTGTTAAATGTGACGATTTTAATCAACGTCACAAAACATTGTTGCAGAAACTTATCAAACAGGGCTACACCACCAAGCGCCTCCACTCAAAGTTTCTCAAATTTGGCGATACATATCGCATGCTGATAGCAAAATACGAGCGTAGCGTGCAAGATCTATGGCGTTACATTTCGTAACTTGTGTCTAATTCCGCTTAGCCTGGGGCTAGGGGCCGTATGAACCCATGTACTTCAAGATCCTCATGGTACTCATATGAACAGTCACAATCAAAGCGTGACTGAGATACATCATTCTTTGGATGACGACTTTGCAACGAATATTATGGATTAAGAATACTGATCAGCGATACGGATTTGGTATTTTCGGAACATCATGATGTCTTGCCGGCATCATTGAAAACTGTTGACCGCTTCTCTCTTGCAGGAAACAAACCTATGTTTATGTATACTATGATTGTCTTTTTGAATTTGGTGCTAATGCTGTTATATGGAATATGGAGTGAGTCTTTGGATTATGGACGCGGATATTCTCTAATGGACGACGGCTGAATTATGAATGACGGATCTGACGCTTGTAATTGTGGTCATGTCATCCAATTTTTTTGTGTTAAATGCCGTCATTTTCATCTGACGACGATACAGCTCACCAATCCCCATTGTACGATTTGTCACAGCGACACAGCTCACCAATTACCAATATACGAGTTGTCAGAGCATTTCCATCATAGCTCTCTAGATTTGTATCTAATACCGCTTATGCCGGTGCTAAGGGCCGTGTGGTCATGTCACCCAAGTTGCCACATAAACAGGTACAATAAAAGCGTACCTCAGATACAACACATATCACGAATCGTTAGATTCTTGGTATGTGCTTTAGAATAGGTTAACCAGAAGACTATACTGTGAAGCCATGTGGCTCTGTCAGTATGTCGGCACCCCTTCCCACTTCCCTGTTATGTGTTGTAATATATGTGGACTACCGAGCTCTCAACTCCAAAACGCATAAAGATGCGTACCCTCTACCAAGAATAGAAGAGGCATTACAAGCTCTGAATGGCGGCAAATGCCTTTGTAGTTTGAACCTCGCTCATGGCTTCCATCAAGTGCCGGTAGCTCCGGAAAACATAGAGAAAACAGTCTTAAGGGTGGGTACGGGCGGATTATAGGAGTATCCTAGAATGTTTTTCGGGCTATGCAATGCCCCTGCCACCTTTATGAGACTTATGGATAAGTCTACGGCTATCAGAACTTCCAAACTGTATTAATATATCTTGATGACATCCTCTTTTCTGTGTCCACATTTGCGGAAACATTGGAAAGACTTGACATGGTTTTCAGCAGACTGTCCCCCTACCACCTGCAGGAAAAATGCTACCTGTTCAAGGAACGACTGCGGTACCTGGATCATATCCTTAGAAGGGACGGGATATCTCCAAATCCAGACAACACAAAGGATGTGATTACAAGCGTCTAGTCCGTCATTCATAATCCAGCCGTCGTCCATTAGAGAATATCCGCGTCCATAATCCAAAGACCTATTCCATTTTCCACATAACAGTATTAGCACCAAATTCAAAAAGACAATCATAGTATACATACACATAGACTTGTTTCCTGCAAGAGAGAAGCGGTCAACAGTTTTCAATGATGCCGGCAAGACATCATGATGTTCCAAAAATATCAAATCCGTATCGCTGATCAGTATTCTTAATCCATAATATTCGTTATAGAGTCGTCATCTAAAAAAAAGATGCATCTCAGTCACGCTTTGATTGTGCCTGTTCATATGAGTACCATGAGGATCTTGAAGTACATGGGTTCATACGGCCCCTAGCCCCGGGTTAAGCGGAATTAGACACAAGTTACGAAACGTAGCGCCATAGATCTTGCACGCTACGTTCGTATTTTGCTATCAGCATGCGATATGTATCGCCAAATTTGAGAAACTTTGAGTGGAGGCGCTTGGTGGAATAGCCCTGTTTTATAAGTTTCTGCAACAATGTTTTGTGACGTTGATTAAAATCATCACATTTAACACAGGATCTAGCAAATGATACTAAGCGAGATATGTATACGCCATATGCAGGTCCCACTGGAATATTACTATCCAGAAAGGGATAGTTTACGATGTCGAAATTGTAATCATCTCTTTTGTCATAAAGTCGACGAGAGAGAATGCCCGCTTCATTTTTATAGAGATAGAGATCTAAATAAGATGTGCCTCTAGGGCTATCTGTAGTTTCCTTCAAACCCAGTGAAGGTGGATATATATCCTTCACTGCGTCATTTATATAGCGATTATCCACAGCGAGAAGATCGTCTATATAGCGTTTGGTGAATGAGAAGGAACGGGCTTTGAATGGATCGGTTTTTGAAAGCGCCTGCATATAGTCATATTCATAAGAGAACAAATACAGGTCGGCCAACAGGGGTGCACAATTAGTACCCATTGGAATACCTATATGCTGCTGATATATTGTGTTGCCAAATTTCACATAGATATTTTTAATGAGAAATTCAAGCAACTCTATAAACAAAGAAACATCCATGAATGATATCTCTTGTATGTAGTAGAGCTAAAGAATGCTTTATGGCTTCCGACATTAATATATCTACGATCAGTTTTCTTGAACACAGATACTATTAATGAACTTAGACGGTCAATAAGGTCCTGATGAGGGATTGTAGTATAGAGAGTCGAGAAATCCCATGTGGATACATGTCTGTACGGTATGTGACCTTTAGCATCAAGTTCTTCCGTAAGACATTTTGAGTTTTTCAATATCCACATACATTCAACGCCAGAGTTCTTAGAAATAGTGGCGCAATACCTTTCCCAAAATGCTTTTACCTCCTGAAGGGCCCTCGTCAATAGGGTTGAAAGAAGCTTGGTGGTGCAGCTTCTAGAACCAGCTATGAATCTAGCTTTGTATGGTGATTTATGCATTTTGGGAGTCCAGTATATTTTTGGTATGTCGTTATGATTGGTTGGAAGACAAATACCTCTTTCCCTGAGAAACTTTTTGTGATTGTTAAATAAATCTTCCAGAGTAAATGCAGTTTGGGAGTAAGTAGACGTATTTGATGAAGATATGTCTACACTCAATTCTTTAACCAGCACCTGGTAAAAGTAATATTTACATATGAATATTATATTATTAGGAGCTTTGTCTGCTGGGTCACCAAGACCGAGAGACAGCTGAGAGGTTTTCTTAGCATTTTCTGGATATCACAGAAGGTTCATTCCTGGATATGCTAAGATCGCTGGACCACTTCCTTCACTTGTTGGTGAGCTGAGCAAGAACCCCAAACAACGGAAGGGTCAAATCTCCCGGGGATGCTGTTTATTATGCAGTTTTTGATGAACTGAAGAGAAGCCTTTGTTTTGTTCCATTGCTGGGTCATCCAGACAGTGGTCCATTTGAACTGGAAATAGATGCTAGCCTGTTGTGGGACCGTACTGTCACAGAAGCAAGCAGATAAGCGAGTAGTGATTAGTTATGCCAACAGAGGCCTTAGAGAGAATGAGAAGAATCTCCAGAATTACAGTAGTAGATGTTCTCAGTAGAAAAAATGAACATGGAGAGGAACAACATTGTGTCCGTTTTGAGAAAACTGTAGTAGAGTTGGCTGGAGCCTCCGCTGGGTTCCCCCATCCATAAGGCAGAGGTTCCACGAATACATATGTATAGCCTGAATCTAATTAAGGATTTGAACAACACAGCATAGTTGATTTTCCAGATGAAATCAATGTATTTTATACTTCAAAGTTTACAAGTTTAATTAATTCAAGTTAATTTTTGTAAAATGTAATTGAGCGTTGCCTCAGCGCTAACTCTGCAAACACCCGACCACATATTGTGGTAGTGCGACGATGACTTAGGGGCCCGAGAGAGAGTCACGTGACTCTATTTAAATGTATCGTGTACGCATGCTCGTTGATCTCATGGCGCGAAATCATTTAGGTAAAAAGAGATGACTGGAAGAAAATGTTGGTGTGTCTGGATTGTTGCTGTTAAATCAATTATCCTCCCGAAGACCCAAATAAACGATGGTGATCGATAGGATATGGATTTGAGAAGACAGTAAGTTACTAAACTCAGTTGTTTACGCCGTATTTTTAGCGTAAATAGTCCCCCTCGCCAGACGAGAGGGAACTCTGGCGATGGGGAACGGATTTTTATTCGCCGTTTACGTATGAATTCGTGCTCCATCTATAAATTACGACCGTCAGATATCACATAAATTCATAGATGATTTTCTCCAGCTATGCCGACACAAGTTTAACAGTCAACACAGTACATGTGCTGCAAGGCGTGAAGCTGTCGTGACGATGATGTCACGACAATGTGTCATTTAAGACGACGTGAAGTTGTAATTGTAATTGATGAATTCCGAATTACGCTCACTGATTTTGCCTGGTCTTACATGTAGGGCATTCTACATATGCCTGTAACTCGAACTGTGTGTGGTTAGATTTAAGAAATAAAGACCGAGGAAGAGGTTTCAAATTCTCCAGATAAACTTGCCACAGGTCCAGCAGTTTATCCCCGAGGCCGCAAGCTGAGGGCAAATCCGTCATGTAAGACACATACAATAGGTGACTACATGTGGGGAACCATTCAACCAAGGAGTGAAAAGTGCTAAGTATATTGCGCGCAAAGTGTTGCCGATTGAAGTTGTCTTAAATGACGGATCCGTCATGTATGACACATACAATAGGTGACTACATGTGGGGAACCATTCAACCAAGGAGTGAAAAGGGCCAAGTATATTGCACGGAAAGTGTTGCCGATTGAAGTTGTCTTAAATGACGGGTCTGCCAAGCTGAGGGTCTAAACTGCTGGACGGGTGTTTATCTTGGAAATTTGAAACCGACTTCCGAGGTCTTTATTTCGATTCGGACATGTACAATAGAATATTTATTACGAAATTCTATTAAATTTGCTAAAATATGTTAGTGTATGCATTCCACAGTGATCAAAACAATTTTTGGATGAGGCGTCACTTCCCAGCTGTTCAATGCGAACATTGTTGTTGCAAGCTGCGGGAAAGTCAATTACGCCCGCGCGTAATACAGTTACCCCCTGCAACCGACAACGTCACAGCTCTGCAGGTGTTCAGTCGGTGTTTATCGGGAATTCAACACCACATTCGGTACAATGCTATAAAATTGAGACGGATTGGAGCTATGTTCGAATAGTCGTTTCCGACATGGTGTGATTCGACCTCGATTAGGCATGCCTCTCGACACTTATTAAATTCAATCACAGCGTTGATCGGGGAGTTTTTATTAAATCAACCGTGCTGACAGTGTGTACAGATAGAGAGAGACAGTCGTGATTTTTGACACGAGATGTCGATTTTACTTTTATATCTGTTGTATAAAGATGGATTTTAATGCTTGCCACATTTGTGATCTGTGAATGATATTGGGTTCACTCTGCTGGAAACAGCAACGTACACGACGTGGTTGTACAAATTATGACCGGACTTCAGATACCATCATACTACTAACAGTGTCCTTACTGAAGACTGTCATCCACAGTCGGGAATTCTGACTCCCGTCGTGACTGTCGCAGTTTAGTTATCTGATTACTGTGGCAGACTGATAATGATTACTGTGTCGCAGATTGGAAACATTACTGATTGCCATGCGTCGCGAACTGACTGATTACTCTTTCGCAAACTGACTACTCGTTACTCTGTCGCAATCTGATTACTGTGTGTCACAGATTGGATGCATACTGTCGCAGATTGAATCACTGATTGCCCTGTGTCGCACATTGATTACTCTGTCGCAAACTGATCACGGTGTCGCGAACTAATTGTGTCGCATATTGGGTAACTTCTTCCTGTGTCGCGAACTGATTGCTGTTTTGCATACTGTTCACTGTGTCGCGGAACGATTGAAGCTGCTGTGTGTCGCATATTGGAATACTACTGTGTCGTGAACTGACTGTGTCGCATATTGGAGAAATATTTCCTGTGTCGCGAACCGATTGCTGTGTCACATACTGGATTACTATTTCCTATATCGCGAGCTGAATGCTGTGTCGCATATTGGATTGATACTGTGTCGCAAACTGATTACGTCGCATATTGGACTAATATTCACTGTGTCGCAACTTGATAAATGTGTGTCGCGAGCTGATTACTGCGTATGTCGCAGATAGGATTACTGATTACTTTGACGGATTACGCTATGGACTACTTTACAAGTACAAGTTCATAACCGGACTCCAGGTAAGTGATTTATCATACGCATACCATCATACTACTAATAACAATGTATTACTGAAGACTGTCATCCACACTTCTGACTTCCGTCATGACTCTCGCAGTTTGGCTATCTGATTACTGTGGCAGACTAATAATGATTACTGTGTCGCAGATTGGAAACATTACCGATTGTCATGCGTCGCAAACTTATCACTGATTACTTTGTCGCAAACTGACGACTGATTACTCTGTCGCAAACTGACTGCAGATTACTCTGTCGCAAACTGACTGCAGATTACTCTGTCGCAAACTCATTACTCTGTGTCGGAGATTGGATACATACTGTCGCAGATTGAATTACTGATTGCCGTGTGTCGCAAAACGGATTACTGTGTGTCGGAGATTGGATACATATTGTCGCAGATTGAATTACTGACTCCCGTGTGTCGCAAACTGATTACTCTGTCGCAAACTGATCACTGTGTCGCAAACTGGTTGTGTCGCATATTGGATTACTACTGTGTCATGAATAGACTGTCGCATATTAGATAACTATTTCCTGTGTCGCGAACCGATTGCTGTGTCGCATACTGGATAACTATTTCCTTTGTCGCGAGCTGAATGTTGTATCGCATACTGGATTACTATTCACTGTATCGCGAATTGAATGCTGTCGCATATTAAATTACTGTTCACTGTGTCGTCAACTGAATGTTGTCGCATATTGAATCACTATTCACTGTGTCGCAAACTGACAGTTTTGTCGCATTTTGGATTACTATTAACTGTGTCGCGAACTGAACGTTGTCGCATATAGGGTCACTATTCACTGTCGCAAATTGATTAATGTGTATGCCGTATATTGGATTAGTGATTACTGTGACGGATTACGCTATGAACTGCTTTACGTTGAACAGGTCAGGGAAAAGGACTAACTGGGATATATATCTCAACTGGGATATAATATCCCACTTTGGATATTTTTCTTATACTTCCATATTTTTAAGCTGGCATATTTTGATACTTTTTCTGTTCACATAAGGACATACAATGGTGGCAAATGGAATGTATACTGCAACAACATCACGGACGAATAATTCACGTAATTCCAATATCACACTGGATAATTTCAGCGAGAAAAAAAAACTCAGCAAAATTACAGAATCGCATTGGCAGTTTTGTGAAATAGATTATATATATTTTATTGTACTTTAGTTGCCGAAATTCATTCATTCATTCATTCAACTATTTCATCTCTTGCGAATTATCTACCGCGAAAAAGCTATTTCGAGTATATTTCATCAACGACAGCACGGGCATTGCCTATTCATCTGGTACCATATGTTTTTACCTCCGTCTTACCTCCGTCGATCAGACGGAGGTCTAGGAATGCAACGTGAAATCTCCCGCCATAAAATTGTCATATGGAGAACCCACGACTCGTGTGATTTCCAATACGGTTTGCCATGGTTCCCGACGAAATTTTGAGGCACTTTTCTGGACACTTTTGAAATAATGGGGAACCCTCATTGCAATGCATTTCAATGGGCCGTGCTTCTGTAGTCGGGTTACACCTCCCATCATTACGGGAGTCAGGTTGACCGCTTCCAGCGGGAGATTCAACATGACGGCTCTTCATGTTGTAGAGATAGACGATGCGAATTTTTGCCGCCATTTTATGCCATTACCACACAACGATTTCTAGTAAACCACACGTCATTTCTATATATCGCGAAGTATTTGTCGGCTGATGATTGTATGTCGAAGCCAACCAATTTGTCCAACTTGTTGCTGTGGAAGACCAGCACAATCGACGATGCTCTGATTTTACTGATACTTTTGATACGGCCTGGTTGTTTAATAAAAAAATTATTCTAAATTTTGCTGATGAATTCTATTTCCATTGGGGGGCGCGGTGTTGGGCTATTCATTTTGGCATGAATTTCTTGTGCATTTATCAAATATTTACCAGTATTATTGTAATGAATCATCAAATCATAGTTTATTGTTTTTCAAACCACATGTGTCCATGTCCCAATTGCCATTTCAAAGGTTCATCTCCCAGTAGCATACATGTCAATTCACATTTCAATACACTGAATTAAAAGTTATTCTTTAATCTATCAAATTACCTTGAGGAAAGGATACCATTTTCAGCTTTGCGGTCCATCTAAAATCAACGCGTGAAAACAGTTCAAATAATGGTTTAATTTTGCAGAAGTTCCAAATTGATCTACCTGCATGCAGAGATTCATGCAAGTCGTCTTTAGGGGCCGTTATTCGGCCTCCATTATTGAATAAAAACCTCAATTTTAAGCTGTGTCTATTCATTTTTTGTTGTTTTTGAAGGAGAATATTCAATATTCGATTTGAATGGCTTTAAAAAACGATTACGAATTGAGTTTTCTTCCGTGTTTGTAGACGGGCGTCTGTGTAGCAACATATTTTAGTCGAAATTGGACTAGAAAAGTCGACCGGTGGTGTATTTAAACGGGATTTCCAGGAACATTCGGGGGAACTCATGGGGACGTTTTCAAATGGGAACCACAAACCACAAAGTCTTCGCTTCAACTTCGAGCCACATTTAACCGCATTGTTCTTCACTTTGTGGAGTACTAGTCCTGCTGTGCAACCATGGAAAGGTTTAGCATATTTACATACTGCCTATGTTGAAGGTACGTTTGCAAGAGCGACAGAGTAGTCCCCCCTTATGTACAGCTTCAGAGCAGAACGAGGCGTCCGGAAGCTTTCAATTTCTACTTTCATCACGGCGTACTGTCGGTACAATTTTACAGCAGTTATATTTCCCCAACGAAGTTTCGCCCCAATGATAAACAATAAAGGGTAAGAACTGAAAAAGTGTCAAGTTAGCTTGTAGTCAGCTACGAAATAAGGTCGCTTGATTTGATGATTTCACAGGCTCATTTTCGTAACAACAACAACAACAACAAGTTACAACACGTGTTTGTTTTTTCAAAGTTGTTACATAGTTTATTCTTGATAATGCGCTTGGGTGGAAAAGAAATATTTCACTAGACATTATCCCAATGTCACGTAATATATTATTAAATTGTCAGACGAACTTTCTTGAAGAAATTGGTCAAACCTCATCACTTCATCGGTGTAACAGCTGACAAGTTACATAAGAAGCATCATACTTAATAGGTGCCCTTGAATGCTTGAATGTCCCTTATTTATTCATCATTCCCATCTTCTATGATGAAGCCATAGATGGTTGGTCTTCAATAGCAGAGAATATTGTCTGTCTGAAAAGACAAAGCAGAATACATGTGGAACTTCTATTGTTGATACTGGTGGATACTTCATGTAAGGAAGCACGAGAGAGACTATAAGAGGGTGGAAAACCTGCACCATTCTCTTATTTTCAGCCGTACAAGTGCCATATTAATGAAACACAATGTGGTTCAAAGTAGTTTCTTTGTACAGCAGAGTACAGCTCTGTCTTTGTCAACGCTCTTTGCACCTTCTTAATGGAAGGAAATGAAGTTGACTTTTCAATTTGTCATCAGGAACATTACCTTTTCTCGGTACGGCAGAATGCAGCGGCACAATGGAAAATCAGAGAGTTTTCTTCTGCCGGCACTTTGAACCGGCAGAATGGAAAGAAGGGTGAGCCTAACCCTGTAACGTCACAATGAAGTCCGTCAGAATGAAGATGTCTTTGTTGAGAGCGTCACTTTGCAACGTCACAATCAAAGCCAATCCTGCTTTCTAATTGGAGGTAGTTGCTATACATGGTACCTGTTTTGTCGGCACAGGCAGAATGGAACGACACAATGAAAAATTTAAGACCATATTTTTTCGAACCGACGCTGCAACGTCGCAATGAAAGACAGTCCCTTTACCTCTTTACGGCAGAATGCAGCGACACAATGGAAGATGAGAGAATTTTCGTCTACCGACACTTTGAACCTGTAGCAATAATGGTTGTCCCGCAGTATTGGTTGTCCAAGGACAACCTGTACCTGGCAGTGGTTGTCCTGACTGAAACTGGGTGTCCCCCTCCGGGGGACACCCAGTTTCAGGTACCAGTTGTCCACTCGATACATATTACTCTTGTACATGCTGAACGCCCAGCTTCGACATTACCCTAGTTACGCTTTGGTGGAGAAATTATCTGACTTCTATAGCTGAAATGACCCTAAACCTGATAGTTATGAAGCATACCTAACCCTAAGTCCTAATCCCGCTTTGACACTCGACCTGACATACATTCCTCCCTAACACCGCTTTGACACTCAACTTCACATACATTCCTCCCTAACACTGCTTTGACAGTCGACTTAACATACATTCCTCCCTAACACCGCTTTGACATTCGACTTCAAATACATTCCTCCCTAACACCGCTTTGACACTCGACTTCACGTACATTCCTCTCTAACACCGCTTTGCCACTCGACTTCACATACATTCCTCCCTAACACTGGTTGACACTCGAATTCACGCACATTCCTCCCTAACACCGCTTTGACATTAGACTTGACGTACATTCCTCCCTAACACCGCTTTGACACTCGACTTGACATACATTCCTCCCTAACACTGGTTGACACTGCCAAACGCCGTTTATATGAAGAGATACATTACCGCAGTAGTATAGGCCGACAGGCAAAGTGATTTACCACTCTCAGCCCGACCACCGACCCCTTATGGAAATGTTTCAAATGCCGCTAAAAGACACTCTTCGCCAATTTCGTGATCCTCACATGGAAGATGCACCAAAATTACCAATACAAAACACAGCATCAAACAGACCAGATCCTTCGAAAATATGTTCCCTGAAATATTCGGGTCATTCCGGATGGCTGAACTCGCGGATCAGTACACAGGCTCTGCTTTACTTTCCAAGGTCTCCCATGCATGCAGATTAAGAGATAGAACAGCGACCAAAGAAACTATCCAAGTAGCTGAACTGACGGATCACTGAACACAGGCTCTGCTTTACTTTCCAATTAAGTAAAACAATTGAGCCTAAACTAGCCATACACATGCCATACACATTGTCCATCATTTCACGATGGAGGGGATGTTTATGAATTGGTACACAACTGGAGTGGATGAAGCATGGCAAGGAAAGAATAATACATATCGGAAGAAAATACCAGGCGGGCTCTTTGGTAGCCTTGCTGTATATGTAGGCCTACATTTTTCAATCGATGTCAAATCCTCCTACATATATGTATGTAACATTGACACATTTTGTGTCTAAAAAAAAATTAACAAAGAGTACGGTCAGTCTGTCACTTCATTCTTCCGATCACAGAAATCCTTGTATTTTAAATACTTGATACATTGAGAAAGTGACATTGTGCCGTGCACCCAAAAAAAAGAGAAATCCTTCTAGTTTTTATATTTTAAATAGTTGATAAGTTGGAAATGTTGAATTGGATCGGTTGGATCATTCTGCCGTGATAAAAAAAAGACTAATTAAATAGTTGATCAATTGAGAAAGTTTAATTGAGACATTCTGCCGTGATAAAAAAAAACGAATACAAGGCCATAATTTTCATTGTGCCATTCTGCCGTCTTCCCCAAATAAGGGAGACTACGGTCATTCTGCCGCTTCATTCTGCCGGCCACAGTAATAGTCCTATTTGTAAATACTTGATAAATTGAGAGAGCTTCATTGTGCCATAGTGCCGTCGCCAAAATAAAGAAGGCCTACACGGCCACGATTTTCATTCTGCCATTCTGACGTCTCCCCCAAAACAGACAGCATACGGCCATTCTGTCGCTTCATTCTGCCGGTCACAGAAATACTCCTTGTTCAATGTCCATGTATCACGGTCTCCAACCACCACCACCCACCCACCCACCCACCCACCCTATTAAAGTTGAATGCCATTGGCGTAAACATAATAAGGAGAGGATATCTCTCTCGTGCTTTCTTACATGAAGTATGGACCACGATACTCTCCCCCCCCCCCCCGCTAAAAAGCTTACCAAACAGCTGTAGGTATTTAACCAGAAATTGCATGGGGATGCTAAAATGCAAACATATTCAATTTTATTTTGCAGAAGGGTCGCTAAAATTAAAATAAATTCAATTTTCACATTTAAAAACTCAATATTTTGCTGTGGGTAGAGCTCTATAAAAATGACTTGTAATTAGATTAGTGAAGTTAACGTCCAACAAATGCAGAATTGAGCTTGGCATCCGGCCCTACGTTATTCAGTGATGTATTCCCCTACCCTTTTGCCTCGACGGACCCTATTGCCTCGACGGAGGTCTTTGGCAACAGTAATAGTCCTATTTGTAAATACTTGATAAATTGAGAGAGCTTCATTGTGCCATAGTGCCGTCGCCAAAATAAAAGAAGGCCTACTCAACCACGATTTTCATTCTGCCATTCTGACGTCACCCCAAAACAGACAGCATACGGCCATTCTGTCGCTTCATTCTGCCGGTCACAGAAATACTCCTTGTTCAATGTCCATGTGTCACGGTCTCCAACCACCACCACCCACCCACCCACCCTATTAAAGTTGAATGCCATTGGCGTAAACGCCAATAAGGAGAGGATATCTCTCTCGTGCTTTCTTACATGAAGTATGGACCACGATACTCTCCCCCCCCCCCCCCGCTAAAAAGCTTACCAAACACCTGTAGGTATTTAACCAGAAATTGCATGGGGATGCTAAAATGCAAACATATTCAATTTTATTTTGCAGAAGGGTCGCTAAAATTAAAATAAATTCAATTTTCACATTTAAAAACTCAATATTTTGCTGTGGGTAGAGCTCTATAAAAATGACTTGTAATTAGATTAGTGAAGTTAACGTCCAACAAATGCAGAATTGAGCTTGGCATCCGGCCCTACGTTATTCAGTGATGTATTCCCCTACCCTTTTGCCTCGACGGACCCTATTGCCTCGACGGAGGTCTTTGCGCTCATCCAGCGCTTGTTATTATTTCTATTTACCATGCCTTATTATTTCAGTGAAGGTGACTATTAAATGTTGAAAGATTGCGCCACTCTACTTTGCTCTCGTTCTTTCATGTAGCTTTTTGACTTTACTATCGTGGCTACAGAAGTCCTATATGTAAGCCGACCCACCAAACTAAAGTTTGCTCTTCCGGCTGTGTCAGTCCGGGGATCTCGTGATTCGTCGTGAATGGTTGGCGGTAGGAGACAGAAATCGCTTCCAATGCCTAGATAAATCGATTTAGACCACGATCTAAATGCACCAGTTTAATTATTGCTTCAATTCCTCGGCCTAAATGGTTCTAAACCGCGGAATGAATCGATTTAGTCCTCGGAATAAATCCCTTGAGTTCATTTGTGGAAATGAATTTCGTTAACTGTTAAATCCGCGAGTCTATCTTGATCCTTCTAGTCCGAGGTATAAAATGTCCGAAGTTCTAGGCTTTAGAACATCAATCAAAATCGAGTTTCTAGTCCGATGTCTTCTCCATCCAATTAAACATCCGACTAGAAACTCTGTTTTGATTGGTGGAGTAAAGCCTAGGGCAGTGTAGACTGTAGTACTCTCTGTTAAATCAAGATATTAACCGTAAAAGGGTCCAATACTTTAGACTACGGGCTGTGTCATATCCCAAGTGTCCCCGCGCGTACCTCGTGACGTCATTTTCTGACAGATTTTGGATGCGAGCTGAAGCGGAACCGAAGCGGAGGACAGACTTTGGGTGAGATTTTGTGGGCGGTGCACATATAGTTGTTCCAGGGACCAGTGGACGAGGCTTAGGCGGATTGTCAGTTTGATTTTCCCACCCGTACCTCCCATTATGTAAAGATATGACTATCTTACGAAAGCCGAGAGGGGACTTCTGACTTCCGACTTCTGACTTCCGACTTCTGACTTCTGACTTCCGACTTCTGATTTCCGACTTCTGACTTCCGACTTCAGACTTAGGATTTCTTTTCTTTTATAATGCATTACATCTTAAATTATGAAGCATAGAATAACACAATACCATTATTATGGCATGTTGTGCTTAAAAACCTGTTTGCATCTACTTATAATAATCATATAACCATTGAAGTTTATTTTGAGCTATGTTCTGATTATTAAAATTCCATAACTTCAATGTAAATCGAAATGCCATATATGTTACAAGTCAAAGGCGCCTCAATTAGATAATATAATTCCAAAATTTGATACATTACGAATAATCGCATTTAATGCGCCCTTTCCCCATTAATCGTTGGACAATGCCTGTCTTGTCTCAGTGGCGGCGACCGGTGCACAGCCCGTGGACCACCGCGTCATCTCCGGTACGTTTTCATGATCCCTCCCTTGTGTTTATAACATGGAGCGGGTTTTTCATGTATAGATAACTGAAATAAAGTAAATATGATAATATGCATGGATCATTTATCCCAATAAAGGACTAATAAGCTTACATTTTGAAGCAGTTATGAAGCATACCTACCCCTAAGTCCTAATACCGCTTTGACACTCAACATTACATACATTCCTCCCTAACACAGCTTTGACACTCGACTTCACATACATTCCTCCCTAACACAGCTTTGACAGTCGACTTCACATACATTCCTCCCTAACACCGCTTTGACATTCAACTTCAAATACATTCCTCCCTAACACCACTTTGACACTCGACTTCACATACATTCCTCCCTAACATTGCTTTGCCACTCGACTTGACATACATTCCTCCCTAACACTGGTTGACACTCGACTTGACGTACATTCCTCCCTAACACCGCTTTGACACTCGATTTGACATACATTCCTCCCTAACACCGCTTTGACACTCGACTTGACGTACATTCCTCCCTAACAGCGCTTTGACAGTGGACTTCATGTACATTACTCCCTCACTCCGCTTTCACACTCGACTTCACATACATTCATCCCGAACACCGCTTTGACATTCGACTCAACGTACATTTTCCCCTAACACTGCTTTGACACTGCACTTCTATAGCTGAAATGACCCTAAACGTGATAGTTATGAAGCATACCTATCCCTAAGTCCTAATCCCGCTTTGACACTCGACCTGACATACATTCCTTCCTAACGCCGCTTTGACACTCGACTTCACATACATTCCTCCCTAACACCGCTTTGACACTTGACTCCACATACATTCCTCCCTAACACCGCTTTGACACTCGACTTTACATACATTCCTCCCTAACACCGGTTGACACTGGACTTCACGTACAATGCAACCCTAAGACTGCTTTGACATTCGACTCCACATACATTTTTCCCTAATACCGCTTTGACACTGCACACTCCTGCTGAACGCCCAGCTTCGACATTACCCTAGTTACGCTTTGGTGGAGAAATTATCTGACTTCTATAGCTGAAATGACCCTAAACCTGATAGTTATGAAGCATACCTAACCCTAAGTCCTAATACCGCTTTGACACTCAACATTACATACATTCCTCCCTAACACGGCTTTGACACTCGACTTCACATACATTCCTCCCTAACACCGCTTTGACAGTCAACTTCACATACATTCCTCCCTAACACCGCTTTGACATTCAACTTCAAATACGTTCCTCCCTAACACCACTTTGACACTCGACTTCACATACATTCCTTCCTAACACCGCTTTGCCACTCGACGTGACATACATTCCTCCCTAACACTGGTTGACACTCGACTTCACGTACATTCCTCCCTAACACCGCTTTGACACTCGATTTGACGTACATTCCTCCCTAACACCGCTTTGACACTCGACTTGACGTACATTCCTCCCTAACATCGCTTTGACACTCGACTTCACATACATTCCTCCCTAACACCGCTTTGACACTTGACTCCACGTACATTCCTCCCTAACAACAATTTGACATTCGACTTGACATACATTCCGTGACACTGCTTTGAAACTCACCTAAACATACATTCCTCCCTAATACAGCTTTGACACTCGATTGCACATCCATTTTTCCCTAATACCGCTTTGACACTGCACTTCAGATATATTCCTTCCTAACAGTGCTTTGAAAGTCAACTTCAAGCACACTCATGCCTAACACCCAGCTTCGACATTACCCTAGTTACGCTTTGGTGGAGAGATTATCTGACTTCTATAGCTGAACTGACCCTAAACCTGATAGTTATGAAGCATACCTAACCCTAAGTCCTAATCCCGCTTTGACACTCGACCTGACATACATTCCTCCCTAACACCGCTTTGACACTCGAATTCACATACATTCCTCCCTAACACTGCTTTGAGTCTTCTTCACATACATTCCTCCCTAACACCGCTTTGACATTCGACTTCAAATACATTCCTCCCTAACACCGCTTTGACACTCGGCTTCACGTACATTCCTCCCTAACACCGCTTTGCCACTCGACTTCACATACATTTCTCCCTAACACTGGTTGACACTCGAATTCACGCACATTCGTCCCTAACACCGCTTTGACATTAGACTTGACGTACATTCCTCCCTAACACCGCTTTGACACTCGACTTGATATACATTCCTCCCTAACACTGGTTGTACTGATCAGGAGACATTCTCGGATTTAAGACCTGGTGACAGGGGGACGCACCGCTCCCTCCCCCTACTCCTTGCCTCCGCACTGGAGGATGTGTTCGGGTAATGATAACATTTGCAGAGAATCGGCCTATTTATATAACAATAAATATTTTTACAACTAATCTTTACATGATTTGTGACGAGACGTATTTTCCACAAAATACTTAAGTTTTAGAACCCAAGCAGCTGAACTCGCGGATCAGTACACAGGCTCTGCTTTACTTTCCAAGGTCTTGCATGCATGCAGATTAAGAGACAGAACAGCGACCAAAGAAACTATCCAAGTAGCTGAACTGACGGATCACTGAACACAGGCTCTGCTTTACTTTCCAATTAAGTAAAACAATTGAGCCTAAACTTGCCATACACATGCCATACACATTGTCCATCATTTCACGATGGAGGGGATGTTTATGAATTGGTACACAACTGGAGTGGATGAAGCATGGCAAGGAAAAAATAATACATATCGGAAGGAAATACCAGGCGAGCTCTTTGGTAGCCTTGCTGTATATGTAGGCCTACATTTTTCAATCGATGTCAAATCCTCCTACATATATGTATGTAACATTGACACATTTTGTGTCTAAAAAAATTAACAAAGAGTACGGTCAGTCTGTCACTTCATTCTTCCGATCACAGAAATCCTTGTATTTCAAATACTTGATACATTGAGAAAGTGACATTGTGCCGTGCACCCAAAAAAAAAGAGAAATCCTTCTAGTTTTTATATTTTAAATAGTTGATAAGTTGGAAATGTTGAATTGGATCGGTTGGATCATTCTGCCGTGATAAAAAAAAAAGACTAATTAAATAGTTGATCAATTGAGAAAGTTTAATTGAGACATTCTGCCGTGATAAAAAAAAAACGAGTACAAGGCCATAATTTTCATTGTGCCATTCTGCCGTCTTCCCCAAATAAGGGAGAC